>APFE031002286.1:27530-67670 GCA_000404065.3 Pinus taeda | reverse complement strand
CCGTTTGGCCGCCGTGAGCATTACCGGGCCCACCATGCCCACTGAGGACGTAGTTGGTAAATTTCGCCCACAAATTTCTTTTATTTAAAAAAAAAATTGAACTTATTTAATTTTAAAATTTGCAAAGCTGAAAAATTAACTAACCTTTCAAATGCGAGAATCATTCGTTGAATATGTTGTTGATAACAATGTAGCTGCTCCACTATTTCGCTCCAAGTCTTTTAACGAACCTCAAAAAACCTAGATGTGATGTGAGTAATAGTGATATTGAAATTTATTATATAGGTGAAATTACAGAAATGTTTTACCATACGGTTAATGTGGGATTAATTTGTTTTTAAAAAAAATTAACATGTTAATTTTGTTATGGCGATATAGGAAACTATGATAAAGTGAATATTATGGAATTGTTTTACAGCATGGTGAATGTGGGATTAATTTGTTTTAGAAGGTATTATAAAAATAATAAAAAAAACATTCAATTGTATAGTAAATATTATATAGTTTAACTATTAAATTAATTTAGGTAAAAGATTTAGTTTACAATTTTAAATTTAAAGATTTATTTCATAAAAAAAAATTAGTTAAATTTTTTCAATAAATTGTAGAATAAAATAATGGAGGGAAATACATGAAACGGAATTTTTGGAGGGAAAATTTTATTCCTTTAAGCTATACAATATCATTAGGAGAGTCTGCATTTGTATCATTCAACCTCTTCTATTTGAAAGGGATGAATTCTTCTGATAGTGAAGTTTCGCTTTGTGAAGCATCAACATTTTCGTCGCATAGCAACTCTATTCATATTGATGAATATAACAAAAATTCTTCCACTATGAATATAAAGTCAATTCTTCTACTTAGTCCTAATCCTAAGGACAATGAGAGCAACACTGATGAAAGAGGGGATGAAGAATTTCAAATAAATAAAGAGTCACGGTTTCCAGTTAGTCATAATCCTAAGGATTATGAGAACAACAATGATGAAAAGCATGATGACGAATTTCAAAAGAATGGAGTGTCACGATGTCCACTTAGTCCTAATCCTATGGACTATGAGAGCAGTAGTGATGAAGAGCATGATGACGAATTTCAAAAGAATGGAGTGTCACAGTGTTCACTTAATCCTAATCCTATGGACTATGAGAGCAGCAGTGATGAAGAGCATGATGATGAATTTCAAAAGAATGGAGTGTCACGGTGTCCACTTAGTTCTAATCCTAAGGACTATGAGAGAGCAGTGATGAAGAGCATGATGAAAAATTTCAAAAGAATGGAGTTTCATGGTGTCCTCTTAGTCCTAATCCTATGGACTATGAGAGCAACAGTGATGAAGAGCATGATGATGAATTTCAAAAGAATGGAGTGTCATGATGTCCACTTAGTCCTAATCCTATGGACTGTGAGAGCAGCAATGATGAAGAGCATGATGAAAAATTCCAAAAGAATGGAGTGTCACGGTGTCCTCTTAGTCCTAATCCTATGGACTATGAGAGCAACAATGATGAATAATTTAAATTGAATAGAGTGTCACAATGTCCACTTAGTTCTAATCCTATGGACTATGAAAGCAATAGTGATGAAGAACATGATGAAAAATTTCAAAATAATGAAGTGTCACAATGTCCAACTAGTCCTAATCCTATGGACTATGAGAGCAGCAGTGATGAAGAGCATGATGAAAATTTTCAAAAGAATGGAGTGTCACGATGTCCTCTAAGTTCTAATCCAATGGACTATGAAAGCAACAGTGATGAAGAGCATGACGACGAATTTCAAAAGAATGGAGTGTCACGGTCTCCACTTAGTCCTAATCCTATGGACTATGAGAGCAGTAGTGATGAAGAGCATGATGAAAAATTTCAAAAGAATGGTGTGTCACAGTGTCCTCTTAGTCCTAATCCTATCGACTATGAGAGCAGTAGTGATGAAGGACATGATGAAGCACTTAGTCCTAATCCTAAGGAATATGAGAGTAGCAGTGACAAAGGACAGGATGTAGCATTTTCAATAAGTAAACAGTCACATGGTTAACGTAGTCCTAATTCTATGGACTATGAGAGCAACACTGACAATGCACATGAGAAAGAATATCCAATAAACATCAAGTCAAATTTTCCATTTAGTCCCAATTCTAAGGACTATGATAGTAGCACTGAAGAAGGGGAAGATGAAGAATATCCTCCAAGTCAGTGTTTGAAAAGCACAACTGATCATAGTGTGGATAACATTCCTCAGAATGATGATGAAAATGCTTATACAAATGATGATCCAATGATGGAGATGTTGCCAAGAAATATTGTATTGAGGAGTAGGAACAAACCTTTTCATATCAATGCAAGAAGTTCTAGTTATACAAGGGGTAGAGTAGAATATGTGATGAGAAGAAGTTCTATCAACGCTCTCATTTCAAGTGAATGTTGTCAAAAATATTGCTTGAAACATATGGATTTCAAATTTGCATTAGAGAAAAGGAAGAGATATTTGTCAATGAATAAAAACATGCAAAATTCATATTTAGCTGGGTGCATGCAATCTACATTGTCAGGTTATGATTATCATATTGGGTCTTTATTTATCTATAGAAAGGCTTTCAAAATGTTTCATTCGATGGGTAATTTTCGTCTCTCGAGAATCCAAGAAAATTTGGAAAAGGATCCCACATTTTATTCAGAAGTACATCATAAACAATAGTTTGGACCATTATCAAATAATGCAATGTCATGGATGAAATATTTCTTTTCAAAGCATGGAGAGTGTATGCCAAATAGAGAGACAATACATATTCCAGATAATTTTTCAAGATAAGAAATCTACAACTTATGCAAATAATATGTTGAAGGTGCTGAGGGACATGGTCGGTTTATTACATATCAATATTTTGTGAAGGTATGGAAGAAAGAATTCAACAATTTCCATATTCCTAAGAAAACAAGGATGGGGATTTGCAGTACATGTGCTTTTCTTAAATAAAAAAAGGACAAATGTGAAGGGTCATAAAGAGGTAAGCATTCATAACTTTAAATTTTAAAATTGTATAGTCATCAACTATGAAAACGTATTTCTTAATGGCTTTCTTTTATGTTGTGTAGATTCAATTGTCAAAGAACTTTAAGAGCATCACAAGCAACAAACAAGTGAACGGAAAAAGTTGTACAAGCATCTAAAGAACTGTTATGATAGTCCAAATTAATATTTGGGTTTGATAATTGATGGTATGGACCAGAAGAAAGCAATTTTACCACATTTTGTTCGCACACCCAAAAATTTACAAGAGGAAAATTTTATTCAATATCACTTGGTCGGTTGTATGGTCTTCAATGGGAAAATGTTGCCAAGGGTGTACTTCACAGTTCCAAATATTCATAATGATGCAAATATGACAATAACCATAATTTCATTGTTGTGCTTTCTCATTGGTTGTAATCTTCCTAAGTTTTGTATCTACAATTGGACAACACTTGTCGTGAAAACAAAAATCAGGTTGTTTTTGGATATCTAAACATGCTTGTTGAATTGAGAATTTTCAAAAGGTAAAGGTTGGTTTCCTTCTTGTTGGGCACACTCGTGACCATATTGATCAGATGTTCATTCGATTTTCAGTCACATTGAGGAGGAAGGAAGTTGGGAGCTTGCCATCATTAATTGAATGTATTAAGAAATCATACATTCCAGAGCCTACTTTTGATGTGTTGGAAGAAACTATTGACATGCAAAGGTTTATTCTGGGATCGCATGGTGAGGATAAATGCATTGAACAACTTAATGACATTAACTTCCAACATCAATTTCATATCAAAAAAATTGATGGGAAAACACTAATATGGAGCAAGAAGTATTCAACTATTGCAGAATGGGCACCGTCATCAAGTTTGGAATTTTTGAAGTTTATTCCAGATCATCCAATATTTGCATCAAAAATATTGTTATTACAATCAGTTGGCGAAGTTCATAATGCACGCAGATATAATAAAGATATAAATTATTCTGGTTGCCTAGAAGAAATTAAAAAATATATTAGATATACATATGAGTACTTTGACATTGCTGATTCAGTTTGGTGGGAGTTATTTTTCAATAATCAAAGTGATATCATTTCAACAACAACAAACGAAGATATACCTTTGAAAAATCCATTTATTTGGCACAAAATGTGTCAAATGAACATGAGGAAATAAACATTGTTGAATACCAACAATCTTAAGGTATTATTAATTCTTCACAAGCAGAGGAAAGAGAGATGTATATTGGTTCCAGAAGATCTCGTGCACAACATAAAGCCACGGAAGACCTTTATAGGGGTTCAGTACAGGATATTAAGGAGGGTTGCATTGTCGTAGTGCTAGCAGATGGAGATCCCAATGGCTATCCATTCTGGGTTGCTAAGGTTATAAAGGTCTTTAAAAAAAATGAGGATGTTATAGGTGCTGAAGTACATTGGTATGCGACAAATACACACCCATTCAATGGTGTGTATAAGCCAGACATGGTAGTTGACAAAAAAATGGCGAAAAGAGAAAAAGAAAGGGTACAAATATAAATCGCCGCCGCACAGACCTCTTAAAATTGGAGGATGTTGACATACTTGTTTATGACTTCAATTTAACAAAGAGAGGAAATCTTCGCTTCAAGACGATAGAGATTCTTAAAAGGTTGTTACCAGAAGGAACAATGTTGAGATGGGAGTCTGCTAAAACCAGTCGTAGATCCAGAAGAATTTTGAAACCTGAAATGGTGGGCATGCATGTGGACTTAGATGGGGCATTATTTGATGAAAGAGAATAATATGGAACATCTTCGTCTGCATCCAGTCATTTATCTGAAGATGTGAATTTTGATGGTGTGCAAGAAAATATGAGTGATTTTGAATAATTGTTTAAGACATTTTATATAACTAATGTTTGCATCGTATCTTGAAATAAAAATTTTGATTTCCATATGGTGTTAAATCAAAAGTTATGAGTCATTTTTATGTTGTTGGATTATATGTCTTAATATGATGATTTTTATTGTTTAGAATATCTACAATGCAACATTAAATTAGAGATATAATGTATGTTTAATTGAATATACAAATAATGACATTTTGATTAATTTAGTCATGTAATTTGTTCATAATATCATGGTTTTTTAATTTTATGGTTGAAAACATTCCAATTTTTTTTGTATCTTTAATGTTATGGTTGAAAGCAATTAGAATTTTCGCAATCTTTAGTGTGATGTTATTATATGTTTAACAACATAGATTAAAATTAATAGAATTTTAATGTATTTCAGATCCCATTATTTTATCTTTATGGTCATTACTAAAACATGTTGAATTAATACTTAGGAAAGAAAAATGTTTTTCTACCAAAAAAATTAGTGTGTTTTTTTCCTCATAAACAACTGTTTTTTTGCACATAAAAATTCAGTTTTACTAGCATTTTTTAAAAATGTTGAAAATTGACCCTTAAAAAAAAAACATCGTTCCAGTATCAACAATTATCGGTTTCAGGGTGTTTTTTGCATGAAAATTTCATTTTCACTGCCATTTTTAAAACATGTTCAAAATTGACCCTAAAAAAAACCATTGTTCCAGTATACACACTTTTCGTTTTTAGCACTCGTTTTTGATGTTTTTTTTCGGGTTTTTTTGGCTAGAGTTCCTGTTTTGAGTTTATAGTTCTCATTTCAAAGTTTACATTGTTTTAATAAGTACATAAAAGCTTTAGTACTTACAATATAACAATATGTTTAACCATGGATATTGACGTCCACTTTAACATAGATATTATTAACTTGTAAATAGGCTTTGTTATAATACCATGGCCAATACCACGACTCATCAATACCACATGCCTAAAAACCATCTCTCAATTCAACATCAAAATATTTAATAAATTTTTATTTGAATTAATTTTATATCTTAAAAGCAAAAATTCTATATAATTATTTTCAAATATATGTAAACCCTCTATCACATTAAAATATATAAGATATAAATAGTAACTATAAATTAGAATCCATTTTACTATATGAATTAAAATAATAATTTTGTAACCATATTTAAATTTCATAAACCTAATACTTACAATATAACAAGATTTTTAACCATTGATATTCACCTCCATTTCACCATGGATATTATTAACTTGTAAATAGACTTTGTTACAATACCATGTATAACCACCCCCTTCCACATTTACCTAATTTCATCGACTTGTCAGGGTAAGCATGAGACAAAGAGTTAATATGACATGACCCGATCTCCAAGCTCCAATTATGGAAGTGGGTTAGACAAACTGACAACTCACAACATCCCTTAAGGCTACAAGACACTCAGGGACCAAAGAACCACCCACGTGACCAAACCCTGAGATGGGGCTCCCTTTTACTTGCTTAGATCCCCAACTGCATGCATGACAAGGCTTGGGTGTGGTTGAAGGCCTCCAACCGCATGTACAACACTACCTGAGTGCGGTTGTGACCCAACTTGCTCAGTTTAGAGGGTGTGGTTCCGAGATCTAAGCCACAATTCTAGGTCAGCCTCTAGACCACTGCCCAAAACTACTTGAGACTTTCTAGAATGATAAATGAAATGACAACAAGGTTAAACATTCAAACTTGAATCAAAACTCGACCTAAACTGCCTAGAACACACTAGACATTTCATCAAACACATAAGAAACATGTAAGCTATAGGTCATGAATGCTTATATGATCCTAAGAGCTTGAGATTCATTCGAGAATCACCAAAAAGGCTCTATTCCTTGTCCACATAGATGCAACAAGACTTGGTAGTACAAGAATTCATCAACCTGTTGTATTTGCTACAATCACCCTCTAAAATTTTGCCTTAGCCTCATTTTGGAGCCTTCCTTCCAACCTTACACAACACTTTGTCTTGCTTTGTCAAGTACTCAAGCTTAAGTGTTTTCCTCGCACAAAGGCAGCTTGTCGATCACAGTCGATCCATTTCCCTCACAGGTTGTTTACCCGAACTTGGTCCAGGTGAAGGTTGAGCAATTTCCCCCTTGAAAATTGTGCATTCCTGGAGGGAAACCAACCTTCCTTCCAAGAATTGTGCAATCCTATCTGACAACCTGCTAATCTCCAGGATTTTGCAATCCTACTAGCCAACCCTCCCAGCAAGATTTGCGCAAATTTTCTCAGCAGTAGGCTATTCAGCCCGAGATTTGTGCAAATCTCGACAACAGTTAGCCGCTTTGCCCATAAATTGTGCAAATCTCCTAGGTAGCCAGCCCAGCTCCCAACCAAAAATGTGCATTTTTCTCCAGCAGTGAAGCAGTCTATTGCATGTGCAGCTGAGTTGACCGGTTCCCTCTGGGATCAAGCAAAACTGACTTGCATGCATGGGCTGCTTCTCCCAGTAGCATGCAAAGTCATCCCTTGTTTTAGGGATCTACGTTTACCAATTTGAGGTTACATGCAAGGAGCAATTCAGAAACCTCCCACCAAGTGTTGCTTCCCCTAGATTTGTGGCATGCACGTCACAACCTCGATGTTATAAAAAATCATCAATCAGACACTACAGAGCTTATTCCTCACATCAAACTTGCAGCTCTAACATCCCACATCACATCTAGGAGCAATCGGCACATTCAACTCAATTGTCTTGGGGTAATCCTGCTTCCCATGCCTTGTGCTGCATTTCTATCGCTTTTTGTGTTTTCACTTGTATGAGTATTGTTTGCTTGATTTCTTTGATCTCTTCCTGTCATTGACATGTATATTATCTTGTCATAGCTTTGTTTCAGTTTTCGTTGCTATCTCACTGTTGTCACATG
Organism: Pinus taeda; assembly: GCA_000404065.3. NCBI lineage: Eukaryota > Viridiplantae > Streptophyta > Pinopsida > Pinales > Pinaceae > Pinus > Pinus taeda. Next base: position 59,880 of record APFE031002286.1, on the reverse strand, counting down.
CATGAAATTGTTTTGCACATACGTTCACCCAACCAGTGAACTGCCTCACCCATGTGCATGTTGATATGTTTACTGATTCTTTCATTCATGTTTTGCATGCACTGTTAATCACTTCTACTATCACTTAGTGTTGCCATGCATTCATTGACTTACTTGCTTTCAGTTTCCCATCGGTGAGTCGGGCCAACCTTGGCCCGGGCTCTGCCTTCACCAAGGCTGCATTGCACAATCTGGGAAAGGAACGCTTACCTTCCTCTCCAGATTTGTGTATTCCTTCCCAGCACTGGCCTCCAAGACTCTTTTGCGCATTTTTGGAGGATAGTGGCCGCTTGGCCCAAGAAATTGTGTAAATCTGTCCCAGGCCAACAGTCCTTTCCAGCTGGAATTGCACAATGCACAATCCCAACAATCAACAACCAGATTGGACTGTGCATTGCGCAGTTCTAGTAGTCAGTTAGTAGCCCGAACTATGCCTTGTGTAGTCTTGGCAATCGGTCTCTCGACCTCTCGGCCGAAATTGCGCAACCTTCATGATCATTCACCTAGGAATGTTGCAAGTCAGTTCTCATGTTCATTTTGGATTTCGACTGACAGATTGCTTGCTATGAGTGTTTCCATGACTCCAAGTATCCCAGGTGTTCATTTGCCTTTCAGCAGTACAGGTACAATGGTTTCCAGGAGAGCATAGACAAAGACGCCGTTCATAACACACTTGGGGATGCAGTCGATCAAGTGTCCATGGACTTTCCTACCCACGAAGACATCAAGCTCTTCATAGACAAGGACATCAAGATATGACAACAACAACATCACAACAAGCAGAATCATGAACAACAATTGAAGACATCATACCAAATGAAACGAATGCAAGAGGAGGGTTGTTGACAACACGGAGGTGGAACAAGGTTGCAAGCTCAAGCAGGTCCATTAATGATGAAAGCAACTTTAGAGACTCTAGCTATGAAGTGACGATGACAGGAAGATCGTGCAAAGGTAGAAGATGGAACAAAGAAGGAGTTGCAGCAGGAATAGGAACAACAGTGGGCGCAACATGCACTAACAGATGAAATTGTGCCCGTACAAGTTAAGGATCCATCCCAACAGCTGACACAAAGCAGACAGGTGAACAATGTTGTTGATCACATGTAAGGGATTCAACAACATGCATGTCATTGAGCACACACATGAAATCCAACCCATTCAACACACTCACCAAGGCAAAGACATGAAGCAAGTCCAACTGGGGCTGAACATGTACTTTGGTAAGTTGATGCACATGACCACCAGAACACACTTGAAGATTAGCATGGACACTATGCATCAGTGTGTTTCCAGTTCAACTGTACCAAGAAGACCATGCACATGTTAGCATACACGTTGTATGAAGGGGCCGAACCAATGCACTGGTTGCAACGGAGGCAAGAGTTCTCTTAAGCAATATGTCACCATGAGGTGCATGCACACCATCATGGATGACCAAGCTTGGCATCAGCTCACCACCTTCACCATCAAAATCATGTCAAAAAATTGGTCTCATCACAGCGGACCGAGTGTCAGTGATGCTCAAGCCATGTTGTCTCACATGAGTACATGTGCATTGTAATGTTGAATCATATCAAGTGTAAGTCAAGTGTCAATGGTTGGATGTAACAGTCATAGAGTAGGTGAAGAGTCATGAGGTTAATTAAACTTTCACAAACGGGAATGTCAAGGGTCACCCCACCCTTTGCTATAAATAGTCCCTCATAACTCATTGTATAGGATTTTGGTTAGCCAACCTTCTACTAAGATTATCTTGAAGAAGGTTTGGACAATATTGTAACGCGCCTTGGATTCTCCACTGCACAGAGCTAGTACATCTCTTTGGAGGAGCAGGCGGATGTGGTTGTAACGTTCCACTGTTGGGGCTAGCAGGTTTACATGGTTTATTGTATGATTGTGACTTACACTTCTCTAATAATAAGAGCCAATACATTTTCATGCATATGTTTTTATTGTAGTTGGACTGTTCTGGTTTCCTTAATGATATATGTTGTTTAACTTACGTACTTGTATATGAACTGATTTGTATGCAATTATATGAATCTTGTTGTTAATGTGTTGCATATGTTGTTAATGTTGTCATTGTCTGTGTCGACTGCTCTGCCATACATCGGACAAACCTTTCTCATGAACCTTGCTATATCAACTGTCACACTCATCTTAGACTGATTTGTGAGTGTTGTTCATGTTATCTTACCTTTAAATGTTGTGACTGCCACTTCCGAGTGGACTGCTCCACTCGAAGCTGTGCATGTTCTTTGTGTGGTGTGTTCCTACCCAAGTTGGTATTGATCCCTTTCAACCTAGAACTCACCTTCATCTTCCTCTCCCTTCTAAGTGTTGGAACCTCTCATACACATTCCTTGACTCTCTACATCAGTCACACCCTTGCTACTAACAGAGTTATCTTACTTGCCTTTGTACGACATCGCAGTCAAGGCATTACCTTACGACCCACTGATGAGACTCCTACACCAAACGACCTGAGGTCTAATTGGGACTTCTTACTGGGGAGATCCCCTTGACATGTTGGCGGGTCCAAGACCATCAACACAACCATTCATATATTCATCAGAATATGCCAAGATCCATAGACAATATACATCATATAACCAACATATAACTAGCATAGAAACCATGGCAAATCAACCATAACATCACCAAAATAATACTATAAATGCTCATAGATCACAATAAAGAAATGCCTCATATCCACATGTGAAAATACCATCCAAGTCAAGGACTTCCACATACCACCCGCCTATATATTGGGCTGCACCAAATCTCTCTTTCATCCAATCACCTCGACACCATATTCCAAGCACGAATGTGGTATCTCATGGAATAAACCAAAACAAACTAGACCAGAGCTTCCAGAGGCCAAAACACCAAAACCTTCAACCACAATGATTCCACCTCCATGGTCAGACATTACTAACACCAACCAGATCGGTCTCTACCCAAGTTGTCTAGGGCTCTAGGATCTAGTAACTCAACCCACAACCTTCCAGGGCTCCAGAGCATTTGTCCAACTTGGCTCCAAGGACTAGTAACTCAACCCACCAAGGGCTCTAGAGCATTTGTCCCAACCTATGCTTCAAGACTAGTAACTTAACCCAAGTTGTTACAGGGCTTCTAGAGCGTTTGTTCCAACCCAAAACCATAAGGAATTATGAGCACCAACCAGAAAAACAATCCAGTGGAAAAACCCACAACACCATGGCTATCTAGGAAATGGAAGGGAAAGGCTAAAACCGTTGTCAATCCAGACAAATATTCATGCCAATGACAACACATAACCATAAAATCACATGGATATACCATGCATCTAGAAATCAGCAAGGAAATCACACATGGAACCAGTTACCTGCAAAGAAATCCAACTACTGATCCAATTTTTTCCTTGCGCTCCCTATTTTCCTTTGCCTTCTTTCTCCAAATCCAATGTATGCCAAAGTGCTCTAAGATACCTCCAAGAGTTCTCCAAGATTTCTCTAACTGTGAAAGAGTGTGAGAGAATAAGAGAATAGAAGAGAGCTCCAACACTAAAATGACTAAAATCTTAACCAACAAAAGCTAAAACTGAAGTAAAGATATGAACTGATCCTTATAAGCCTTTTTATCATTGAGGCCTCTATTTTCTTCATTTTCCTTCAATTTCTCTCTCATGAAAATATGTATCTCTTCACCTTCCTTTTCTCCTATTTTCCTTCATTTCATAAATAAAATGCCAATTATTTCCACTTTTCATTTGCCAATTTCAATAACCATTAATTAATCACCAGTGATCCCCATCATTATGTTTTTCCCAACATTCAACTTGGAATACATGTCCCATGACCTTGGTATTATTTTTATTTACACAGAAAATTAACGAGGGGATGTTACAAACCCCTCCCCCTTGGGGGAACACCACCCTCAATGTTCTATGACACTTATGATCATCAAACCACTGAAAACAAGAATATTTCCTATGAAGATTTATAACATAGTTAGATGCAGTATTTACAATTATTTACAATGAACAACTACAACAAACCATGACCAACATAACTAACATGACAATAATACCACTTATTAGATCTTTATAACACAACTTGTTGCAATGTCTACACCAACATCCATACATACATATACATATACATATACCAAAAACTCATTTGCTCGAAGCAACAAATAATGATACATAGGCCGCATCTAATTAGCCATCTCCCATGTAACTTCATCGGGCCCAAAGTGCTTCCGCTGCACTTTAACCTGCTTAATTTCTCTATTCCGAAGCATGAGCTATTTCTGCTGCAATATGCATTATGGTTAAGGTTGGAATTCTCCCTCTGATTCCACATGCAATACAAACCAGTCAATCACACGATCAACATCCTGGACACAAACCAGTCAATCACATGATCAACATCCTGGACATACTTCTTAAGCAATGAAACATGGAAAGCATCATGGCCTTTCATTGTCAGAGGCAATGCAAGTTTATAGGCCACTCGTACAATCCTCTCAAGGACCTCAAAAGGCACGTAATACCGAGTTTCCAATTTAGCACATGATCCAATCCTCAAGGAGCTCCTCTTGGGTTTGACGTGCAAGTACACATGTTCCCCAACCTGAAACTCCTTAAATACCTTGTGTTGATATACATAAATCTTCTACATGTCCTATGCTACCTTCAAATTCCTCTTAATAACCTGCATTTCCTATTCCATTTCTTCCAACACATTCGGTCCAATCAAAACCCTATTCACTAAATCACTCCAACATATAGGAGTATTGAAACTTCGCCCATAAAGTGCCTCAAATGGACTCATCTTCAAGGACTCTTTACGCTCGTTGTTATAAGAAAACATTACCAATGGAAGATACTCTTCCCACTTTCTCTGTTGATGCATGACATATATCGTCAACATGTCCTCAAGAATCTTGTTGATCCTCTATGTCTGTCCATCCATCTATAGATGAGAAAATGTACTAAAGGCCAACTATGTCCCCAAACATGTAAACAAATCCTTCCAAAACTTGGAAGTGAACTTGGCATCTTCATTGGAAACAATCTTCTTAGGAACACCATGCAATCTCACTATCTCCCTCATGAAAATCTGAGTTACCTCACTAGTTGAATTCGTAGACAATGAAGTGTGTTACCTTAACCTTTCAACCACAACCATGATGAAATCATGCTACTTTGATGTCCTTGGAAAACCTATTATGAAATCCATTGAAATGACCTCCCATTTCCACTTAGGAACCAAAATCGGTTGTGATAAACTACTTGAATGCTTACATTTTGATTTTACTTCCTGATAGTCCAAACATCTCGCAACAAACTCTACCACCTATTTCTTCAAGTTCGACCAATGATAGAATTTCTTAACTGTTATCATTGTATTCTAATATCCTGGGTGACGTGAATATGACTTAACATGAAATTATCTCAAGATAATCTTCTTGAGCTCGCTATAATCTGGTACATAAATCTTGTTCTTGAATCTGACCAAACCATTTGCCATGATATGATACTCCTCACCCCTATCACCTGCACCTTGTTGCTGTAACATGTGCCTCAACTGTCATCATGTTGTCATGCCTAGAAGATTCACTCCTCAAGTCTGTCCCATAAGAACTCACTACTGCATTGTGATTAACTTGTACTCTTCTGCTAAGAGCATATGCAACCCTGTTTTCTTTTCCCTTAATGTACTTGATCTCAAAATAATACTCACTAAGTGTATCAAACCATATAGCCTGCCTATCATTTAGATTAGGTTGATCAAATACATATCTTAGTCCACTATGATCACTCATCAGAATAAATCGTCTGCCAAGAAGGTAATGTCTCCACATATTCAAGGCATGAATAATAACGACCAACTCAAGACCGCACGTAATGTAGTTTTGCTTGTGATCATTCAATTTGCTTGACTCATAACATACCACCTGTCCTTCTTGTGTCAGGACTCCATGAAGTCCTCTCTTGCAAGCTTTTGTACATACCACAAACTATTTGTTAGGTTCTACAATCTTTAACACCAAAGTATTTGTAATAGAATACTTCAATTGCTCAAAATTAGTTGCACACTCCTCAGTCCATTCATACTTCTTTCCTTTTCACTGCAAAGATGTAATAAGATAGGCAATCCGTGAGAAGTTATTGATGAATTACTTGTAATAAAATGTTAGTCCCATAAATGATTTGACCTCATCCACATTCCTAGGAGATTCCCACTCCATGATAGCTCTGATCTTTTTTGGGTCCACTACTATACCTTCCTTGGAAACAACATGTCCCAAGTAATGAACTTTTGTCTGAAATAAATTGCATTTACTAAGCTTAGCATACAACTGATGCTCTCTCAACAAATTTAACACTGTTGCTAGGTGTTCTGCATGCTCTTACTCATTCTTATAATATATCAATATGTCATCAATGAATATTATCACAAACTTGTCTAGATACGGCTGCAACACACTATTCATCAAACACATGAAAGTAGTTGGAGCATTAGCAAGACCAAAAGGAACCACAACAAACGCATAATGCCCATATGAGGTACGTAATGTTGTCTTGTATATGTCCTCTTCTTTAATGCGTACTTGATGCTAACCTAATCTCAAATCGATTTTCGAGAACACTGCTACTCCCTTCATGATCCGAATGGAAAATGGCATCAACCCATGGTATTCATCCACTCATATTATTCATCCGCCCATGGAATTTACCCATGGTATTGTAAGTGGCATCCACCCATGGTATTGTAAGTGACATCCACCCATGGCATTCATTCACCCATGGTATTGTGACATCCACCCATGGTATTCATTCACCCATGGAATTGACCCGTGGTATTATGACATCCACCCATGGTATTCATTCACCCATGGAATTGACCTGTGGTATTGTAACTGAAAAATACTATAAATAACAAGTCACATTTTGTAAAAGGACAGTTTGTCCACCACAATGTAGCTCTTACAGTTATTATCCATTTTAATAAAAAAATTCTTTGTGGTTTTGTTTATTGGGCATTCTACTCTTTTTCTTCTAGAAAATTTTTATATCTTGGGGGCATCCCCCCCCAAGATCCATTTCAATGTTTTAGATCTTGGGGGCCTCCCCCCAAGATTCAGATCACTTCAACTAATCAAACAAGTCATCAATCCGTGACAAAGGATACATGTTCTTGATTGTCACCTTGTTCAACTACCTATAATAAATACATAACCTCAGAGTACCATCCTTCTTCTTCACAAACAATACTAGTGCACCCCAAGGCAACACACTTGGCCTAATGTATCCCTTATAAAGCATTTCCTTAAACTGCAACTTCAATTCCACTAATTCTGGAGTGCTCATCCTGTATGATGCCTTTGATGCTGATGTTGCTCCCATCATCAACTTAATAGAAAATTCCAATTCCCTATGAGGTGTTAACTCTGAAATCTTAACTGGAAACACATCTTGAAACTATTGCAAAAATGTATACCTCTTCAAGGCTTCAACATCCTCAACATCCTTCCCTTTATCACTGGAAATATGAACCATAAACAATACACACCCTTTCATGCTACTACGCTTTTCTTGCATAGTTGTAACCATTCTAACTTACGCAGGGTTCTTCTTACACTACAATAATCACTTTTCTCCATCATCATCCAAACACTTAATAGCCTTATCATAGAAAACTAACTTAGTCCTGTGAATGTACAACCAATCCATACCCAAAAAATATTGTATGATCCAAATAGAAGCACATTTAGATGTGCTGATGTAGACACACCGTTCAACTCAAATGCACAAGATATTACCCAATGATGAACTCTTTTCTTAGTACTGGCGTCCAACTGCACCAACCAAGACTCTTCATGCAATTCTTTATTCAAGCAACACTTATCCACCAGGTCAGGACTGACATAATTATATTTAGATCTAGGATCAATGAAAATAGAAACAACTTGATCACAAATCTTACCTTCCATCTCGATAATAGATGCCTGATGACCAACATGCATATTATCCAATGTTGCATTAATCCGTGGAATAGTTTGTCCAACATCTCCTACTGTTTGTGCCTTCTGAGCACTATAAATTTGTGGTCTACCACCCTGATGTTATGGACAATCTCTCCTGCGATTCTCTCTACCACAAGTCCAACACTGCAAAGACTTCCTGTCCTCACCCTTGTTCTTCTCCTTAGACTGAAATCCATGTCCTTTTTCAATTGCATTGAATTTCTTATACAATTTTGAATTCTCCTTATTACCTATATCATGTGGTCTTACTAGCTTCTTATCCCATTTTCCCTTAGTATTGTCATTACCTTTCCAACCTTGCTTAGGCTTAGACTTACGCTCATAATTCTCATAACAATGTTTCAACCTACCAATTACTTCCTCCAATGTCCGAGTCTCATCATACTCAATCTGATCCATAATGTCAAAGGTAATCCACTAACAAACCTTTGAACCTTTGTCTTCTCATCCCTAATATATGGTACATATGTCAACAAGCTCCAGAAACTTAGCCATATAATCATCATTTGTCATAGTTCCCATCTTTAATTCATAGAACTCCTTTGCCTTATCGTCATAATATCTATTTAACAAGTACTTCTTTCTGAAGAGTCTTTTGAATTGATGCCAACTCAGTTCCTTTGTCTTGATGTCTCTAACACGCTTCACATCTTCCCACCAGATGTATTCTTTTCCCTTGAGACTAAAAATAGTTATTCTAACTTTCATATTCTCTGTATAATTATGCAGCTCGAATAAATTCTTCATCCCAAGCAACCATGTTTATGCATCTTTTAGATTCTTCAACTTTCCATCAAAGGTAGGAGGCTTGGCTTTCTTAAACTCATTTGGAAAGTAATGCTTCTCACTTCACCTATAAGAATGATAACCATGATGACCATGCTACCTATTTGAACCAGAACTAGAATAGAACCCATAACCACTACCTCTCCTATCAGGTATATCCATCCATCTACCACCTCTGACTGTGTCATCCTTATCTAACTTGTGTCCTCCATGAGACCTGCTACCATATTCCCCATTAGTCCTGTCCTCCTGTCCATAACTAATTTGTGGCTATCCTTGTCTCTGCAAATATGATAATTTTTTAAGAATCATCGCACTAACCTCTGCTTTCTTTTCATGTGCCCTGGAAAGTATTTCCCATGACTTAATGATCATGTCATTATCTACTTTGCAACTTCTGATTTTTGCCTTTAAATTTCTCAAGGTGTCTATTTCGTTAGGAAAGTACTCATCTCTGTGTTTCTCATCTGATCAATAAGGAGAGTCACGTGAACTATAATCCACCATCTCACTTTCCATCTCTGATCTTCTACTTCCTGCAAACATACCATGTCAAATAACCAAATATAAACATTACCCAACATACCTCAGTGAAGTTCAGGGGAGGTTATCTCATCGGCATAGTTAATACAAATTAGCACAACATATGTATATATAGTGAAATCAACATATCAATTGTCTCAACATCATTATCATTAACCTTTGGACAATTGCACAACTACAACAATGACCATCACAATGTATGCATAACAAACACATTACAAACTAACATGCATGCATGACAAACCCATCCCGCCCATCCAATCCGTGTTTGAACCTGGATGCTTTGATACCAATCTATGGTATTAGGTATCACCCAAAGAGAATGAAAACCTGCTCTGACACCAATATATAGCCACCTCCTCCCACATTTACCCAATTTCACCACCCTGCCAAGGTAAACATGAGACGAAAAGTTACTATGACATGACTTGACCTCCAAGCTGCAATTATGGAAGTGGGGCCAAAAAATTGACAACTCACAACATCCCTTAGGGCTGCAGGACTCTTAGGGGCCAAAGAACCACCCAATTGACCAAACCTTGAGCTCGATCTCCCTTTTATTGACCTAGACCCTCAACTGCATGCATGACATGGCTTGGGTGTGGTTAAAGGTCTCCAACTGCATGCACAACACTGCCTAAGTGAAATTGTGACCCAAATTGCCTAGTTCAAAGAGTGTGATCCCAAGATCTAAGCCACAATTCCAGGTCAGGCTATAAACGACTACCTAGAACTACTTGAGATTTTACAAAATGATAAATGACATGAAAGCAAGGCTAAACATTCAAAATTGAAAAGAAAACTTGACCTAAACTGCCTAGAACACATTAGAAATTTCCTCAAACACATGACAAGCATGTAAGCTACAAGTCATGAATGCATATATGATCATAAGAGTTTGAGCTTCATCTGATAATCACCAAGAAGGATCTATTCCCTCTCCACATAGTTGCAACAACACTTGCTAGTCCTTGCATTCATCAACCATTCATATATTCATCAAAACATGTCAAGATCCATATACAATATACATCATATAAGCAACATATAACGAGAAAATAACTAGCATAGAAACCATGGAAACTTAGCCATAACATCACCAAAGTAATACTACAAATACCCATAAATCACAATAAGGAAATGTCTCATATCAACATGTGAAAATACCAACCAAGTCAGGGACTTTCATGTAACACCCAACCATAGATTGGGCTGAACCAAATCTCTCTTTCAGTCAATCACACCCGCACCATATTCCAAGCATGAATGTGGGATCTCATAGAATAAACCAAAACAAACTAAACCAAGGATTCTAGAGGCCAAATCACCTCAACCCTCAACCATATTGATTCCACCTCCATGGTCAGACATCACTAACACCAACGAGATTTGTTTCTACCCAAGTTGTCTAAGGCTCTAGGAACTAGTAACTCAACCCACAACCTTCCAGGGCTCCAAAGCATTTGTCCAACACGGCTCTAGGGACTAGTAATTCAACCTACGAAGGGATCCATAGTTTATCCCAACCTAGGCTCTAGGATTAGTAACTCAACCCAAGTTGTTCCAGGGTTTCCAGAGCGTTTATTCCAGCCCACAACCATAAGGAATTATGAGCACCAACCAGGATAAAAATATAAAAAATTTAAAAATTAAAAAAAAGGTGGAAAAATTCACAACACCATGGCTATCAGGAGATGGCAAGGCAAGGTTAAAACTACTGTCAATCTAGGCAAATCTCCATGCTAATGACAACACATAACCAGAAAATCACATGCATATACCATGCATCTAGAAATCAGCAAGGGAATCACACATGCAACCAGTTACCTGCAAAGCAATCCAGTGGTAACCGTTGATCCAACTATTGTCTTGTGCTCCCTGTTTTCCTTTGCCTTCTTTTTTCAAATCCAATGTATGCCAAAGTGCTCCAATATTTCTCTAAGTGTGCAAGAGTTTGAGAGAATGAGAGAATATAAGAGAGCTTTAACACTAAACTGACCAAAACCTTAACGAACAAAAGTTAAAACTGAACAAAACCTATGAACTAATCCTCATAAGCTTTTTTATCATTGAGGCCTTTATTTTCTTCATTTTCCTTCAATTTCTCTTTCATGCAAATTTGTCTCTCTTCACCTTCCTTTACTCCTATTTTATTTTATTTCATAAATAAAATGCCAATTATTGCTACTTTGCCTTTGCCAATTTCCATAGCTATTAATTAATTGCGAGTGGTCCCCATCACTATGTTTTTCTCAACATTCAGCTTGGAATACATGTCTCATGACCTTGGTCTTATTTTTATTTACATAGAAAATTAACTAGGGATTGTTACACATGGGCCAATACCATGGTTCATTAATACAACATGCCAAATAACCACCACTCATTTCACAATCAAAATATTTTATAATTTCTTTTTTTTCAATTTAATTGTGATGATAGGTGCTCTCCAACCCAATATGGTAGAGATGTTGTAATGTAATGTTTAACATTTTGACTAAGTCAAATTACATAAAAATAAAATAAAATAAAAAATTAATTTAATGTAATGTAAATAAAATAAATAATAATTAAAAATTAAAAATGACCCGTGGTATTAATTCCATGGTATTGAGAACCCATGGCATTCATGTTGGAATATAACCTAATAAAGGAGTTAATTTAAGCTCCTAATTTAAACTTGAAACCTTCATTCTCCAAACTCTGCCAATTAATCATATTGGTAATTCTAAATAACATTTTCATAATTTATTGTTTTCATTTAAGTATAAATAAATGTATATTCCTCATACACAACACACCGCGCACACCACCACACACACAAATATATTATATTATATATTATAAATATTTATTAATTATATATATTATATATATATATATATATAAACCAAAACAAGATTATTGGCATGGAACTCATAGTTTCATAATTCTTAAGTAAAAAACTATACATGAATAGATTGAGAATCAAACATGGTTGGAGTGCTTGTAACATAGCCCAACCGACATACGAGCTTTTTTTCCTCTTAGAAAAAGAAAAGTTGTAGAAAAATTATTTGCTTGCCTTGAATGTTATAGCTTGGATAATTCAACTAAGACATCATGAAGGAAAGATGTTAATCACCTACTAATTCCACAAGTTTTAACAAGGCGGTTTGCAATTGCAACGGTCTGTTGGTCCTTTCTCTTCCTATTCGTCTGGGTTCAGAAGTCCTCTGGGTTTTAAAACCCCAATTCAAACTCTGTAAATCCCAAGTGTGATACAGAGGAGAAGACCCAACATTTGGGTGATTATAGATCTGTGGAGATGGTCAGATCCTCTACACAACAACATGGCTGGACCTACCATGCATTTTACAAGCATATTCACCACTAGTGCAACTGTTATAGTGGTTGCCTATGCAATAAAGTCTGCCCTTTTAACTAACAATCAGGTACATAAATTGGTATTTGTTTATGTGGGCAGGTTTAATGGTTAAGAGTACATGTTTCTTCACAAAAGGTCATAGGTTCAAATACAGAGGGATATAATATATATTTAGGTAGGTTTAATGGTTAAAAGTATGTTTTTTCATTAAAGGTCATAGGTTCAAATCCAGAGAAATAGAGTACATATATGGGTAGGTTTAATGGTTAAGAACACGCGTTTCTTCATAAAAGGTCATAGGTTCAAATGTAGAGGGATAGAGTATGTACAACTCTGTAGGCTTTAGCAGTGAAATTACTGTGTAGAGGTAGGTGGTCGGACAAGGATTCTCATACACCAATTTGACGTAGAACTTGGCAGTGACCTTAAAGATAGATAATTATCATATTTATAAATTCTCTCTCTACTATACGGATGAAAGTTAACTTTTAATGAATTGTAATCATCATTTATAGATTGGAAGAATTTTACAATGTGCATTGCTATTTTAAAATCAATTCTTAATGTATGGGTTCTATTGCAAAATTTCTTAGGATTTTTTTAATGTATAATTGAGATTATGATATGTTTTTTTGTTTGTTAGATATATGCAATCTGCAATCTAAAAATAGCCACACTATATAACCCTAACTTGAATTAATAGTCTTTTGATGAAGCAACAACAATCCCTTTGGTGACCTGTGGGTGATTTCTTGTGAGAATGGAATCTATGCATACTATAACATAGATTCCATATCATTGCCTTCTGTTTTCCCTCCTGGTCGTGGCTCCATAGCGCTGCCTTCTGTCTGCTTTCCGGGCCATGACTCCACAATGCTGCCCTCTGTCTACCTTCTTGGTCATGGCTCTAGAACGCTGCCTGCAAATCAGATCCAAGACAAAGGATACATGTTCTTTATAGTCACATTATTCAACTATTTGTAATCAATAAACAACCTGAGAGTACCATACTTCTTATTCACAAACAATACTAGTGCACCCCAAGGCAACAAACTTGGCCTAACGTATCCCTTTTCGAGCATTTCCTTAAGTTGCAACTTCAATTCCACTAATTCCAGAGTGCTCATCCTGTACGGTGCCTTTGATGTTGATGTTGCTCCTGATATCAAATCAATAGAAAAATCAACTTCTCAATGAGGTGGTAACTCTGAAATCTAGGCTAGAAACACATCCTGAAACTATTGCAAAACTGGATACCTCTTCAAGACTTCAGCATCCTCAACATCCTTCACTTTATCACTAGAAATATGAACCGAAAATAATACACACCCTTTCTCGCTACTACACTTTGCCTACATAGATGTAACCATCACTTACGTAGGATTCTTCTTACCTTGCAAGATTCTCTTCTCTTCATCATCATCCAAGCACTCAATAGCCTTATCATAGCAATCTAGCTTAGTACTGTGAATGTACAACCAATCCATAACCAACAAAATATTGTATGGTCCCAATGAAAACACATTTAGATGTGCTTATGTAGACATACCATTCAACTCAAATGCATAAGATCTTACCCAATGCTGAACTCTTTTCTTAGTACCTGCGGCCAACTACACCAACCAAGACTTTGCATGCACTTCTTTATTCAAGCAACACTTATCCACCAAGTCAGGACTGATATAACTATATTTAGAGCTAGGATCAATGAAAATAGAAACAACTTGATCACAAATCTTACCTTCCATCTCGATAATAGATTCTTGATGACCAACCTGCCTATTATCCAATGCTGCATTAATCCATGGAATACTTTGTCCAACATCTCCAACTATTTGTACCTCCTAAGGACTATAAATCTGTGGTTTACCACCTTGATTAATCCAGGTGGATGTTGATGGCCACCCGCCTATTCCACTTGGACGCCCACCACTGTCTCTTTAAGTTTTTCAGTTTCCTTAATTGTAGCACAACTACTATTTTTGGAAGTTTTTCAGGTCTTGAACTTCTAGAGTTGTTTTGAGGCCCTAAACGAAGATTTTTTGGAAAAAACTGGGGCTAACATAGATTATCAGCCATTCGAAGGTTGTATTCCTTGTATAGATTTTTCTAACAAGGTATTGAGCGTGTCAAATGGAGATCGTGTGCCAAAGTTACGACCCTAGTGTTGTGGTAAAATACATCCTCCCTCCCCATTTTTGACTTATTCACCTCAAATAATGGGGACCCTTTCTATAAATTTTTTGGCTAAACACCTTCTACGATTTCTATTAAGTTAATTATCCTGCAATTTTGTTATTTTTTCATTTTTGTCAAATTTCCATATTGATTGTTTCATTAAATCCGATTTTCACAAGCTTTCCAATGATAATTCTTTCACCTCATTTGGTCAACCAGGTTGTAAATGGCACTCCTTTGAAGTTTGATCGTTTTCTCACTTGGACTAAAAATGTAAATAACAGTATAAAATTTCAATTTTCATAGCTAAATAGTCATTCATTGTAAATATTGACTTTTAGTTAACTTTTATTAATTTTTCATTGTTCACTAACGGTCTTACAAAATGACCCAGCTAAATCATACACTGGATGAAATCATGTTTCGAGATCTTCGTAATTTATTCCAATTTATTATTTTAAGACAAATTGCTAAGACCGGGTTCTCAAAAATAAAAAATAGCAATAGTTCAATTTGTGAGATTAATAATTCACGTGGACTCCACTCATCTTCATTAATTTAATAGCCCTCGAGACCCGGACCACAAAAAACATATAAAAACAAACATTTCTCGCAGAAAATAAATTTCTTGCAAACTTTCTTCTCGCAAAAGGCTTCTCACAAAGTCTTATCGCAATTTAAAAAAAAAACCTTAACATTTTACAACTCAAAATGCGATACACAATGAGGCCAAATGCGATGGGTACAAAAAATTTAGTATAAAGTTTTTTTTTCACCCCTTATGCCTCTTGTACCTCCACATCACTCACCCTCACGTCACACTCACATCATACTCCTCTCACCATATCCCTCCATAAACTCACGTGGATGAATAAATGAGGAATGATTGATTCTAATGGTTTGTATGATATGGACTTTGGATTAATTCAAATGATTTATTTATATAATAGATTGATTCTAATGGTTTGTTAAAATATATATTTACATTATAATATTATTATATTATAATTATAATTTATATTATAATTTTGATATAATTTAAATTATAATATAAATATAATATGAGAATATTTTTAATTAGTTTTTAAATTTTATTTAATTCTGTTAATAATTAATCTGTAAATAATTTAGATTAATATTTGATTAGCATTAATTAAACTTAATTGTAACTTAATTAATTTTTAATTAAATGAGCATTAATTAAAATTAATTATTAGTTAGTTAATAATTAATTTAGAATTAATTATTAAAAAAATCAAAATCTAATTTAGAATTAGAATTTAATTAGAATTTTGATTTTTTTTAGGCGAGCAACAAAATTTTCATAATTATGCCAGATTTGACCCATCAACTTTGGAAGCTCATAGATTGAATTATAGTTGGCCAAATGAGGCCTAGGACGGCTAATTGGAAAGATAAAATCAAGGAGAACATTTCTAAAGAGGTTTCACTAACATATTTGGTCACTTATTAGGTCGAAAATCAGGCAGAAGATCATGTTCCGAATTTTTAAAACAAAATCAATTTTCTGAGTTTTATTTTCTGCATTTTCATTTGTCCAAGCCTCTTTTGAATGCAAATTTATTCGTCAATGATATCTTTGGCCAATTAAACCATAATAGGCATCAATAGAAAACTTATATTTTATTTTCAATTATTTAATTAATTGCATTTGAATAGATTTGTTTTAATGCCAGAAATAACATTTTGATTTTATTGTTGTATATTAATTTATTTTGATTTCTTTTTGCATGAAAACAGTAGAAGAGATATGGAGAAAATGATCTCAATCAATGAGAATGCTCAAACAATTAAATATTAGAATTTTGAGCAAATAAAATTGGATTGGGTAGATTTTTCTTCAACAAGCTTTCCTCTCAAAAAAATCTTTTTGCAAATATTATAAATAACAGATTGCAAAATGTAAAAGAGGCTTCTCCCGTCTGCAATTTTGGAATTTTAAAAGCACTTTTGTAATAAGGATTTAGAGTTGTAGGTTGGAGGAATGCAATCTCAGATCTCGAGATTATTAAGGTTTTTCTTTTACATTCCGAGTTATGTATAATGAACAGAGTTTTGCACTATTGTAGCTCTGGTTTTGAAAGCAGAAGCTCAGGCATTGTAAAGGACTATTGGAGACCGGAGCTAGATAATGGATTCAATAAAATTGGTATTTCGAATACTATTATTTTAAACGCTGGTTGCATTTTATGATGACAAAAATGTCTCAATTTGCTTTCATATTTGTGCACTTTTGTCGGTATGGGTAATTGTCTCTATTTTATGTTATTATTATCTCTACTCTTATGGATTAAATTCTGATTTTTGAGTAACTATTTACTCAGAAATATGTCTTATAAAACTGATTTGTTGAATAATGATATGTTGAGAATTTCTTCTGCATATTATTGTTTAATAATTCAAGTTACTAATTAAATGATCAAAATCATTCTGAGAACTTCTTGAGTGTTGTTGATTGATTATTTCAGTCAAGAGGTATCAATAGGAAGTGTTTTAGTATCCATAATGTCAGTTAATTGAACTACTTCATTAACTTGATATTCATTATAAACAAGACATATTTAAATCACAATACTTTAAATATCTTGCTCTTGGTTGGGTTAGATCTATATTTGCCTAATTGAGATATGATTAAGATAGTTTCTTTTGTTTGCATCTTAGAATAAGTTTGCATTTAGATTAATTTCTACATTCTTTTAAGTCCTCTTTCCAAAGAGGCAAACTTTAGTAGTGGATTGGCTGAGCCCCAAATCAGCTTAAGGATCACTTTCTTCTCTGATCAGCAAGAGGGTTGATTTGATGTCTCTTCTCCATTGGTGAATGAAATTCATATTTTAAAGCCATTAGAGATTGAGAGAAGGTAACTGGACCTAGTTGAACTAGTCAGAACCACCATTCCAAACAGAAAAGGAGCTGTTTTAACGTCTGGACCGGGTGGTTATCCCCCATGTTGTTGCAGCGATTTTCAAGGCTTCAACATAATGGCGCTAGAAGGAGGGCCTAAAACTTGTTGTCTATTGGAGCCTTTTCAATTTTAACATTTTATTTAAATCACGATGGCTCCTTTTAAACTTCCAATTTGGAGTTGTATCCATGGACGTGCATCTCCCAATGCTCCACCCGAAGTGGTAATACTCCTGTCTCAGGTAAAGTTTAATGGTATGAGAGATTCTTCTGCTTTTAATCATGTCTTTCAATTTATTCAAAATGTTCCAAATTATGATTTTCAAGAAATTGATGAAGGCATTTTATGCAGAATTTTTACTCTCACATTCGCGGCAAAAGTCAGAAACTGATGTAAAACTCTTCCACTTGCCTCAATTCATAGCTGGGATCAATTTGTTACAGTTTTTATTTGTAAATTTGATGGCTATGATTATGAACAGGTATGTAATGAAATTGAATATTTGCGAAGATTTGAAAATGAGTATGTTAGAGATTTTAATATTCGATTTCATTTGAATTGTTTAAGATTCAAAGTCGAAGATAAACCTACAGAAGGAGAATCACTAAATTGGTTTGAACATATTTCCTCTCTTCCTCTCATTCCCAATCCATTTGAAATTGGTTCAAGCTTTGTTCCATCCCCTTCTAACATAAATGAGAATTCCAATATGAATGTGAAAATAAATTGTGATGAAGTGGTTTCACAAAGCTTAGAAAACATTTCTAATCATATGCAAGAAGACAATAACAACAATTTTGGAGAAAGAACTACCTTGAAATTTGAAAATTAATCTGCACTAAATTCAAAAAATCAGATTGCAAATCAACAAGTGCAAGGAGCAATCAAAGTAACCAATCACATGCAAACTACTATACAAATTTATGAATTTTCCATGATGAACAAATGCCGAAATCAAAGCAGCGAAGCAACCTTCTTCAAGAAAGCATGAGTACACAAAGGAATGATCTAGAATCTGAAATTTATAGTGAATAGAACACACAAGAGTTCTCAAACAAAGACAGTTTTAAATGCATTGTTTCAGAGTCACATTTTTCCCTTTATCCTGATATTTTAATGATGATAATTTTTCCCCTCTTGGTATTAATGATATTTCAAAAAGTAAAAAGGTTGATCTAAATGAATTACCAATAAGTTTTTATCAAGATAGAGAAACAATTATTGATCATTCTTTTTCCATTAGTGAACATGAAATTTTTATTCCTCCTTGTTGTGATATATTGGACGAAATCAAAGGAAATTCCAGAGAATATTATGAAGTCGTTTATGATAATTACTATGACATTGAGGATATTGATTTCTATCCTCATGAGAAAATTCAAACAATATCTAAGAATCAGGAACATTTCAATTTAGAAATTACTCTAATCATTCCTCATTCTAGAGTAGCAAATTATCTTCATGATTTCACCATTCAAGAATACATTCCAATTTATGATTCATATCATGATCAAGCTCTCATTCCTACTCATAATCATAATTCTTTTTCTAATTCACAAGTTGGAATTGACAATTACTCAAATTCTATTATTCTGATCAATCTTTGTGAAAAAGAAATTATTTCAAAACAATCCCAATTGTGCTGTAACATTAGTTGTACTGATAGTGATTTCATTTTATTTTTTTATTTTTCACATATTTTGTTTAAATTTAGATTTATTTTTTGATTTTATTTCTGATATATTTTTTGACACTTTACGTTGGCATATTAAGCACTTTAAGAGTGAACATTCAATTGATGCATTGCCTTATTGGGAAATTGAAGTTTCATATTATAATCATAAACATCAAAAGCTATTAATATTTCAATTTCAATTAATGTTAATGTTTTATCAAAAGATTCTATCTTCTCAAAGGCAGTGTCAACAAGAGAATGTATTTTTACAATCTACCCAGCAATCTAATCCAATTAGTAATTTTCCATTTTATTTGACGGATTTCCATCCATTTTTTGTTAGCCTATTTGAAAATTGTTCGGAAAGTTTTCCTTCATGGAAGATTGTTAATAGTTTAACACTTTCACATAACGCTAACAATTTTTTCCAGGCCTTGAATTTAAAAGCTCATATCCACAATCCGGCCTGTCATCTCCTCTTTTAAATATTTTCCAATCCTTAATGGAAACCCATCCAGGTTTTGATGACCCAATCGGAATTCAGTTGGAAACGACATTTCAAAAGAAGGTGATTGTAAATAAGCTGCTAATAATAACTGTACATTCTGATTACAGATTTATTTTTCTTAGTTCAATTAGATTTGTACCTTTATTACTAACATTCGAACTATGTATATATGCAAGAATTAAAATGAGAGAATGGTTAGATTAGAAATATGACTATACCCAGTCATTTTCATGTATATATTTAGCATAGGAGTAGAATTAATGTAGTTAGTTTGTTTTATATTCTTAATAGTTTTGTAGATTAAAAAAATAAAGCAAGCAATCAGCCCTTCTGATATCATATACATGTTCAGGGAAATATTTTCCTTTCATCAGAAAATTTTTAATTCTTGCTTCCCATTTTAAAATCAAAATTTCTTGCAACAATACTTCTACCCATAACTACATCTCTGCCTATTCCGAATAATGTCTTGACCGAATTTAATTGAATTTGCACTTGGAACCCATCACCTCAAAGCCAATTTTATCCATTTCAAGATGTCCTTGCAAGATTTTCTTCTGAAATTTATTTGTTAAAGGTTTTGAGTATATAAAGTTTCATGATCTTATTATCCCATGATAAGTATGACTGTCTATTATAAACTTAATTCTAATTCAATCATTATTAGTCAGTCTAACCTTTCACTATAATCACATGAAGCTTATGTTATTTTCCTCGAAATTGGTTAAAATGACCTTAAGGGTGTCCATGCTATTATGTACACACAGTTGAATATGTAATTATATTCTTTCGTAATAAGTGGCTTTATCCTATTTTGATTTTTAGTTTATTATCTGATGTTGTAATATGCATCATATTTAATTACTAAAGCCATTATTGAATAGTCACTATAACAATAAAGATTTTTCTCCAGTTAATTTGAAATGAAGCAGAGGAAATAAATTACTGTTGCAATTCAAAGGGAAGCACATTTTCATTTTCATTTCTGGTGAATTTTATGAATTTCAGATTTCCTGAACATGAATAATTGATTTCCTTCAGCTTGATTGCCCACTCTAATTTAGAATAAATAATGAGATGATTTTAAACAAAGTCAGAATTGGATAAATTGAAGGAAGAATTTGAATATTCATGAGGTAAAATATACAGAGAATCTCCTTCCAAGTACGCATTTACAAGTTCATTTTCATCTATTATTAGTTTCTCTTTGCCTTAGTTTATTTTTTATTCTTGCTCTGTTTTATTTGCAGGTTTTCATTTGTTTTCAAAACTTGAAGTAAGCAGCAAACCCATTTCAAATTTGCAACAAGTTCAGGGAAATTTTATTTGTGATTCATTAAAATTTGAGCATTCTTTAGCTTTGCTTTCATTCATTAAAAAACCCAATTGAAATTCAAAACAGTATCACAGGATTCATACCAGAAACATTTCAATTTGATTTTCATATTGTTGATATTGCAGTGAATATACATTCACAATATTCCCATCCCGCTCATCTTCGTCAATTTTTTCATTCCGATATCACATCAACCATATCACAACCATTTGTATCATAATATTTCATCGGAAGTAGCTCTTAGCATTTTCTGATAACAAATTGTTGATGCAAGATCTCCGATGTGTTACCTCACTCATTCTCTCATAAAATGCCATATCACATTTCACATATAAGAGGTTTTTAGTTGAATATGTTTCTATTATCTTGAATCACTGATCTCCGATAATCAACTTCGTCAATATTGTGATGTTCACACAATTCTGGACCCGATATGAAATTTAAATCAAGTTCATAAGATATATTGCATCCATTCAATCACAATAATGGTAGGCGCATAATTTTAAAAGTATCGATGTCTCGGATCCGATATGATATTAAATTCTTATAATAAATCTATCAGGTCCATTCTTCATCGCACATCGGCGTATCATGAATATTACATCCTATACTTAAGTTTGGCGAACACCGATTTCTTTTGAGATCCAAAGTCGGTCCCACCAAAGAGCCCCGTCATCCATTGCATTCTCGTTATCACAAGAATCGTATTGGCATTTCCGACATGACTATTTTCCAATATTCTGATATGTTGATATCGCAATCGCTTCATCGCATTTTTATTGATGTTCATATCACAATTCCAAATTTGTGATGTGCGATGTACAAAGCATGACATGACTATCCCCTGATCCTCGATATAACATTTCTTCAATAGTGTGATCGCTCCATCTCATCGCATGATCTCATATCGCAAATTTTCCATTGCAATTTTTTGATGCAATAGACTCCAACGCATGTCTCTATGCCATTAACATTTAATCAATATATGGATATCAACAAAGGTGAAATTTTATAGATTGAACTTTAAACATGATGAAGAAACATGCAATGCAAATCATTCGATAAGGCGTTGTGTTATTTTAAAAGCAATCTTGAGTAACCGCTACGGTACTAAAGCAATTGATGACAAATTTGCAGTGTATTTAAATCATTTCGATTTCTCATATATTTTAGTTTTAAATATAAAATTTCATAATTGATATGAAATTCAAGACTTTTTTATCTTCACATTTAAATTTCATTATGTTGGATTTGGTCTTAATTCTGGACAATTTATAAAATCATGGAGTTTATATGAAACTTATAATATTTTGAAAAACATTCATCACTGCAAATTCTCATTCTCATTTCTGATGCATTTGTTTTAATTTTAATTCCATTGAACACAAAGTATTCCTTTTTAAATTTTACTTCTTGCTTTAATTTAAATAAAATAAATAATTATCTTGGGTTATAGGATTTTGGTTAGTTTCACTTCATGTTTTAATGTTAATTAAAAGAAGAAGTCAGCTAGTATTGGAGAAACTGATACCTTTTAGGTAAGATCAAATGCAATTATCCAATGGTAAGAATCATGTACCCACTTTCACTAATTTTCATTTCGTTACTTTAGTTGCTTAAATCTTGTTGATATATAAATCTGTTTTGCAGCTCTTCATAAAAGCTTTCAATTCTCCGCCAAATCATATTTTGAAGTCCTATACTCTTATCCTCGTTTTATTTCAAGAAGTAGTGATAATTTTCGTTGAAACAGCTACACTAGGAAGTTTCTAAACCTTTAATATGTTTCTTTAAGCATTCCTTTTATTAAAAAATGATTAAGATGATGCTTTGAAACAAGAAGATTGACATCAGACATAAATTTTTCATTATGATTGAATTTTATCATCACTGCTATCTGAAGCCTAAAATGCTTACAACCCTGCAAGGTAAAAGTTATCTAAGTCTCGACACAAGAAGGAATGGTTACATGATTATTTTATTTTGCTTCATTTTGTTGAGACATTGATATAAACATTCTTGTTGGAGTTTATCTTTCAAAACTTGGATTTTCCTTTTTGCTCTTACTTTTTATTTTTAGTTTTGTTTGTTGATTTCTTTTGTTTTCAGTTTTAATTTTGGTGACTTTGCCATGATTTATATGGAAGGCCTTCTTGTTACCTAACAATGGTCGGCATACATAGGAACAAATTGTTAATTATCTACTATTAGCTTTTTCTTTAAATCTCTTGATAAAATTTGTTTTCCTTATTATAAAGGTAGACATTCTTAAGTAAGAGATTACAAAACAAGAGAAGTTGACAAAGTATCATAAAACCTAAGAAATTTCTTTTTCCATCAAAATTGTAATTATTTTGAGATTTCAATATTTTATTAGGATTTTTCAAAGTTCTATTATCAGTCTAGAAAAGTTATTTTTAACAAAGTAAAGACACTTTACATCAAAGCACCTTTAACTCTGAAATTGTCATTTTTAACTCTTAAGGTGTCAATGATTCTCCCTATCCAAAAAGTCTTATTTTTGTAGAGTATGATCCAAAAATATATTTAAACTCAAAAGGTAAGAGGTCTCATCATTAGCCTGCTTACCATGATCATAGGGGAAAAATAAGCTGACATTACCAATACTGCTAAACAAACCGGGGTAATGGCTTATGATTGTAAACAAATATAAGACAAGGGGTCTCATCACGAGCCAGCTTGTTCAGTCCAATTATAACCAGTGAATGGCATTGTTAACTATCTAGCTACCAAACTAGGACAATGGCTTTTAATAACTAAAAAAAAAAAATACAATGAATTTATCTCTAGGTCAATAATTCTTAAATAGATGAGATTCTAAATCATTGATGATTAAAAGGTAACCCTGTCGAGACTATAGATGTTTGCTGGTTGCAGTGGCTATACCTATGACAAATGAGTATATTTTAAAAGCTAAGTTGTAAAGTGACCCATGCTTTATTTCTACAACTAATTAAAGACTGATATAGAGTTTTGAAATATTTTAATTTATGAGGAATTTTAAGAAAAATTACAATAAGATGATTCTTGCTTTTATTCAGATTAATGAACCTAGTCAAGCATTCCAAAAAAATAATTTTCTTTTCTTTAATTATTTTTACTTTGATTTTAGGAAAATCTCATTCATATCAAATAAAGATAACTGGTTCTTCTCCCATGTGTCGTCATTGTTTTTTTTTTAACAAGGTCGGGTACTTATCTATTATAAAAACTATTGTAAATAAGCGCTGTTACAAGGAGTGGGAAGAGAGGAGAAGAAGTCCATAATGGGCGCGCAGGCCTTGACTTCTTAAAAGAAACCTTATAGCTGATGTACTGAAATAGAAAACGACTATATTGCCTTACAAAGAGCCCTGCAAGGAGACAAAATTTGTTGGCCATGATTTTTTTTTTTTATACCAAAATTGATTGACTGAGTCCTCCATCTGAGTATCCTTCTTGCTTGCTCTGGTGGATGCCTCTGATTGCATTGCATTAGTGATGTTTTTGATGTGTGAATTGGCCTCTTCCAGGTGGGTGCATTTTTCCTTCAAGCTCTCAATTTCAGCTCGCTGCTTTTCCAGTTTCTTCCTCTTAGAGCAACTGTCTGCCTGATAATATTCCTTGAGCTCGTTGTGGTGCTTGATTATCCTTGCTATCATAAAACAATGTTGCTTGCACAGTGTGCAAGTGTCGTTGCCCAAAACACGGTCCAGAGGGTTCTCAGGAGGATTGTTGCCTGCCTGATTCTTGTTCTGAGGTCTGGCTTCAAAGGGCTCCGCCATGTCTGAGTAGAAAGGAGCAAATAGGGAGGTCAGCAACAAACAAACTTGAGAAAAGTAGAAGGTATACCTCGGGCGTATCTGGAGGAGGCGAGATTAGATGCAGGAGCAGCCTCGCTTGTTGCTGATCTTCTGAGACCGGATGGGAGGATGACACGCAGATGAGAAGGTCTGGAGACGAGCGCTGGTGCTACTGTGCTTCAGTGCCAGATCAAAAACCTCAGAAAAAACTCTTTGCTATCCAGAACAGAGGAGAGGGAGGGGATTAAATAACTGCTGAGGGAGCTGAGCAGGCATGTGAGACAGAGGGAGAACGTGAGCTTGGACATGCGCGGGATCCTCCAGGAGATCTTTGTAGCGAGCAAGGTAGATTGCGAAGGGACTTATGCAGGTCTCAGGGGAAGGATCACGAGAAACTCGATTGGTTCGGGAATCAAGAGAGGGCAGATCTGATGACTAAGAGGATTGGAGCACGATGTTCGCGAGAGAGCTGAGAGGGGTCAGAGGATCTATAGGGATGCAGATGAGATCCGGACTGGCCTGATGACTGTTGTTATTAAAATTTGGGGGCGTACTTGACTTGCAGGTCTGAGGTGATGGCGGGTCAGTGGTTCTGCTATGGGATTGCCTTTTCATAGAGGTGATCATTCTCCCTTGTTTGACCGCTCAGCCTGCTGACGGCCTTGGAGGCGAGAGCATCCGCTGCTGCATTATTTTCTCTTAAAATATGTTTAAACGTAATTTCTCCCAAGTCTTTGATGTTATTTAGGATCCTGTGTTTTATATTGCTGAGAGTGGCTTTGTTGAAGTCTGCTCCTGATACCAGAGCTGCGATGATGATGGCGGAGTCCCCCATGATAATGGGATTTTTGATTTCCAGCCTATTTAGGATCGAGGAACCCAGAAGGAGGTTGTATGCTTCAGCCACATTGTTGGAAGCCCTCCCCAATCCCCATTCATAGCTGACAATAATTTCTCCTTTGTGGTTTTTGATGATGCCTCTAGCTCTTGCTTTTCCTGGGTTGTTCTTGGAGGCTCCGTCGAAGTGTAACGTGGGGCGCTTCTGATCTGAGATCCATTGATTGACCTCTTCCTTTGTTCCTCTGAGTTTCCAATGGGATCCCTTCTTATGAGCTTTTGTTTGGGGGTGTTGAAGATAGGTGTAGCTGAGATTAAACTTGTTGTACCATTGAGTCTCCACATGCTGCCAGCTTGCCTGATCTGGGGGAGTAATGAGGTTGGTGCTAATTGATTCTGAGATGATGGCTATTGTTTTAGCTTGGATGTTGGCCATGGAAGGATTTTTGTTGTTGAATACATAGTTGTTCCTGGCCAACCAAATTTGCTAGCAAAGAGTGGCTGGGATGCATTTCCACAGTCGATTGATATTGTGATTGCCTTTTCTAGAGTAGGGATAACATTTGCCCCAATTTTTCTGAAGAGAGGCGATTTGGTCAAAACTTTCACTGATTGTTATAGGGCTTATCACTTGTTTCCAACAACTTTGCGCAAAGGGATAGAGGAGGAAAATGTGCTACATGGATTCCTCCTCAGAGCAGCAGAAGCAGCATCTGGAGGGACCCTGTATTCCTCTTTTCCTTAGATTCTCAGCAGTTAGGATCTTTCCTTTGAGGAGTGTCCAATTGAAGTGTTTGATCTTTGGTAAACATTCCGATTTCCAAGCAGTTGTGTGGAGGTTCCAGTTTGCAGATTGGGTGTTTGCCTGGAGAATTTTGTACCCCTCTTTAACCGTGAATTTGCCTCCGCTAGAGTCCCAGATGTACCTATCTTCTACCCCTGTGTTTGTGGGCGCAGAACCAGCAAGAGAGTGCTTGAGGTTGGACCAGAGATCCCTGAGGTCAGTGGGGAGGTTGAGGGCTTTCAAATCTTGCCAAATGTTCTGGTTCCAGGTTGATATGTCGTACAAGGTGGTTAGATTTCTTTCCTCCATCCAGATCTGGAGTGGTCTGAAAGCTTGCTGAAGGTTCCTTGGCTTTGAGCCCATGATTCTATCTGACCAAATATTGATGCTCTTCCCATTTCCAGGGAATTTGGAGGTGTTTTCTCTGAATTGAGGGAGCTCTTTTTTGATGAGTTTCCACACTGGGATGCAGGGTCTTTCTACTATTGGCTCAGAGAGGAGGTTCGAGTTTGTGCCACTGAGATATTTCCTTTTTAGGACCTCCACCCACCACGAACCTTTGCTTGTAAGAATTATCCAAATCAGCTTGAAACCCAATGCCCGGTTGGAAAGGCTTGGGATTTTGATAGATAAGCCCCCTTTTTCATAAGGTAAAGTTACCTGGTCCCATTTCACAAGGCTGAATTTCTTGGATTCTTGTTTCCCTCCCTGCCAAAGGAAACTTCTAAGGATGATCTCCATGTGCTTGTGGATGCTTGCCGGGGCCAAGATGACTGCATATTGGTAGATTGGGAGGGCTGAGAGGATTGCCTTGATGAGGATTATCCTACCTGCCAGGTTCAGCCAAGAGACGCCCCAGCTCTGAAGAAGGCCTCTCATTCTTTCTATATGTTTGGCCCATATTTCTGCCTTGACTGTGTCCTTGGCAAGAGGCAGTCCTAGATATGAGAAGAAACTCCAATTCCTTTGCACCGGAATGTCTAAAATCAAGGATATTCTTTGTTGAATTTGGAGAGGAAAATTCCATGTATAGATCTTGCATTTTCTGTTGTTCAGCTTTCCTCCTGAAGCTGATAGGAAGGCATCCAACACTTTCTTGAATCTCCTTGCCATTAGACTGGAGGCGCCCCCAATGAGAAGAGTGTCATCCGCAAAAAGCGAATGGTTGATCTCTTTGGTCCCTCTTTCAATCCGGATGCCAGTGATTTCTTTTTTCCTTCGAAGTTTTTCTAAGTGGATGCTCAGGGTTTCAGCAATAATAATGAATAAAAAGGGGGAGAGGGGCCAGCCTTGTCTCAGCCCTCTGGAGCTCTTGAAATATTTGCTGGGGTGGCCATTGATCAAAGGAGCAGTCCAAGGGTTGGAGATGCACCCGTTGATGATACTTATGAAGTTTTTAGAGAGTCCAAATCTTTGGAGAGTTTTTGTTAAGAAGGAGTGGTCAACTCTGTCAAAGGCGTTTGCCATGTCCAGTTTTATTATCATTCATCTTTCCCCTCTGTTGTAGCTGCTATGAATAGCTTCTTGAATGAGGATGACGTTATCAGTGATTTGCCTATTAGGGACAAAACCTCCTTGATTCTCAGAAATCAAGTGCAGAAGAAGATTTTTGAGCCTATTGGCGAGGATTTTGGTTACAGTCTTGTAGGAGACATTGCAGAGAGATATGGGGCGGAATCTTTCGAAGGAGAGGGGATTTGCTTCCTTGGGGATAAGTGCTATATGCGATGACTTGGTGTTTTCTCCCATCTTGTGGTTTTGAAAGACATTCTTGACCATGCTCACGAAATCTTTTTTAATTGTTTCCCAATGGTTTCGATAGAAGGCAACCGTGAATCCATCCGGTCCCGGTGCCTTATCCTGTTGCATACTGAAGGTGGCTGCGCGTATCTCCTCTTCAGTAACTTCCTGATCCAAGTCTTTGTTCTGGTCCTCTGAGACTTTGCTCTCTATTGCGTTGAGGAATTCGAAGCTGTTCGTTTGTTGAGGAGCCCCAGAGAGGAGAGATTTGAAATGGTTGTGGGCTGCTTCCTTAATTTCCTCTTGGTCGCTGAGCTGTTTTCCATCTGCCTCTATTTTGTCTATCTGGTTGCCAGCTCTCCTGAGATTTATGTTGTTGTGAAAGAAGGAGGTATTTTTGTCCCCAGCTTTCAGCCATAGGCAACGAGACTTCTGTCTTTGTTCCTCTTCTTCAATTCTGTTCTGTCTGTAGAGTTCTCTGAACATTTCTTTTTCGTAATCTAAGTCCTCAGTAGTGTATTGGACATTTTCTTTGACCTTATTCCACTGCTCCATCTTCAAACGGAGGTCCAATTTCTTTTTGTTCTCCGTGGCTGCTGTTTTGTGTGCCCATTGTTTAATGACTGATCTCAGTGCCTTTAGCTTTGTTTCCCATACGTAGTAAGGCGACCCATTGACTTCTTTGGCCCACTAGTTTTTTATGAGGGAGCGGAAATCCTCTTGCAGATCCCAGATTTTATTGTACTTGAATGGGAGAGGACCCAGGTTCCTGCCTTTATCCAAGTTTAGGATCATGGGTTTGTGATCAGAGGCCGAGGCATGGATTAAATGGCTTTTGATGTACTGGAAGCTAGCAGCGATTCCTTCTTGGATTAGGAATCTGTCCAGTCTCTCTTTGATATTGGATGTGCCGATCCGTTTGTTGCCCCATGTATATTTTCCATTGGATAGGGGAATGTCAATCAGGTTGTGGAGCTGTATTATGGATTCCAGCATATCTCTTGAGGGGTCTGTGTGAAAGTTTCCTCCAAGTTTTTCCTCCACGTTTCTTATCAAGTTCAGGTCTCCCCCAAGGATTATTTTCCTATTTTGGACAGTTTGAAGGTCTGAGGATATTGTTTCCCAACAACGACCTTTGTCCCTGTGGTGATTTGGAGCGTATATGTTGTAGATGTAGTAGATTTCCTGAGATCCTTTGTTTTTCAGGTTAGTTCTGATCCACCAACTGCAAGATTGAGAGTTGATGATTTCCCATTTGTTCTTGTTCCACATTGTTCCTATTCCACTTGAGGCACCTTCTGAGCCAATTGATACCCCAATGAATTTCTTGAGTTTTTGACTGTGGTGTTGAAAATCTTGTGCCGAAATTTTGGTCTCCTGGATGAGAAGGAGATCTGGCTGCTCCTGCTTTAGTAAATCCCTGATTGCTTTTAGTTTTAAGGGAGAGCCCATCTCTCTACAATTCCAAGAGACCAAATTCATTATTTACCGTTGGTTGGGTGAGGACCACTCCTCTCCTTTGCCTTTTCTCCGCTTCCTTTCAGCGTGCCTAGGTATGAGTCCATTGGTTGCTGCGTTCCCGTTGCCATCTCTTTTGCCGCTGTTTCATCTCTTAGTTCTTTGTTTGATTTTCGGCCAGCTTTCCTCAGAGGGTCTGTGGATAGATTGGCTTCTTTCATTTTGCCTCTAGTTAAGATTCTATCTGTGGATGGAGGAGGGGAGGGGAGGGTGATCATGCGGGTGGGGGAAGGGGGAGCTCGGGGAGAAGATGGGGGGAAGAGGGTCTTCAGCAGATAAGGATTCAAGGGGCTGGGAGTTGAAGGAGAAGGACTCAGCTGAGAGGAGGGGGGGGAGTGAGAGAGGGGATCAGGGGGAGGTTTTGAGCTAGGACCTTGCGGATGGGGGGCTTTTCTCCTTTTCACAGGTTCCCAAGAGCCTTCAGGGTTTTCCTCATTCTCAGAAGAATCATTTGCTTTTAACTTACTACATCTATTAGCGAAATGACCGTACTCATGACATACCTTGCATTTGAAGGGGAGATGCTCATAGTCTAGCTGCTGGATGTGCGTCCATTGGTCTACCCTGAGCTTGATGGCTTCCGGTAGGCCTTTCCCTAGATCTACTTCCACGCAGATCCTTGCGCATGCATGCATATTCTCCCTTGGCTCCGATCTGTCAATGTATTTTCCTACTGCATTCCCTATTGTCTTTACTGATTCATCTCCCCAGCAGTGTAGCGGCAAATGAGGGAGACGGACCCAAACTGGGACAGCGTTTGGGATATCGATTTCCGGATCGAAGTCCGGGGTCCATTTGTTCAGGTACAAGCCTCTTGAGTCCATGAAGTAAGGGCCATTTCTGAATATGAGGTTCTTTTCTTCTTTTGATTCGAACAGAAAGGTGAAGTATCCGCGCCCACAGAATCTGATGGCTATCTTCCCTTGGATCATCGAGCTCCAGTTGCACTCAACCCATTTCTGAACTGATCTCGGGGAGGGCCAGAGACCAGTGAACTGGCCTACTAGCCCTCTTTCTGCAAGGATGATTGCGGACTTCCTTGGGAGAGAAGGTGGGAGATTTACCTCCGGAATTTCATCAAGTTTTTTAATGAACTTGGTCACAGTGGGACGAGTTCTGGAAGTGACAGATTCGGAGAATAAAGAAGCAAAGATTTCCGCATGGTTCTCAGAGCCTGGAGGGGGAGGTGCAAGCCCGGCCATTCAGAGAATGAATGGCCAGCAAATGGAGAACTCAGAAGGGTCAACGCGGGGCAGGCTGGGTCCCAACGGGAGCGAAGCAGCAGAGGGCCAAGGGGAATGCGAGGAGGTGAAGGAAGGGAGGCGGTAGAGGCCTTTTTTTACTTGTTCACCTCAAATAATGGGGACCCTTTCTATAAAATTTTTGGCTAAACACCTTTTACGATTTCTATTAAGTTAATTATCCTGCAATTTTGTTATTTTTTCATTTTTGTTAGATTTTCATTTTGATCGTTTCATTAAATCCGATTTTTCACAAGCTTTCCAACGATACTTGTTTCGCCTCATTTGGTCAACCGAGTTGTAAGTGACACTCCTTTGAAGTTTGATCATTTTCTTGCGTAAACTAAAAATGTAAATAACTGTATAAAATTTCAATTTTCATAGCTAAATAGTCATTCATTGTAAATATTGATTTTTACTTAACTTTTATTAATTTTTCATTTTTCATTAACAGTCTTACAAAATGACTCAGTTAAATCATACAATGGATGAAATCATGTTTCAGGATCTTTGTAATTTATTCCAATTTATATTTTAAGACAAATCGCTAAGGTCGGGTTCTCAAAAATGAAAAATAGCTATAGTTCAATTTGTGAGATTAATAATTCACGTGGACCCCACTCGTCTTCATTAATTTAATAGCCCTCGAGACCCAGACCACAAAAACATATTAAAAAATAAATTTCTCGCGAATTTTCTTCTCGCAAAATCTTATCGCAATTAAAAACAAAAAAACAAAAAACAAAACAAAACAAAACATTTTACAACTCAAAATGCGATACGCAATGAGGCCAAATGCGATGGGTACAAAAAATTTAGTATAAAGTTTTTGTTTCACCCTTTATGCCTTCCGTACCTCCACCTCACTCACTCTCACGTCACACTCCACTCACCATATCCCTCCATAAACTCACGTGGATGAATAAATTAGGAAAGATTGGTTCTAATAGTTTGTATGATATGAACTTTAGATTAATTCAAATGGTTTGTTAAAATATTATATTTACATTATAATATTATTATATCATA
>APFE031002286.1:3729-19576 GCA_000404065.3 Pinus taeda | reverse complement strand
GTGAAATCAACATATCAATTGTCTCAACATAAACATCATGAACCTGTGCATGATGACACAACTACAACAATTACCATCACAATGCATGCATAACAAACACATTGAAAACTAACATGCATGCATGAAAAACACATCTTGCCCATCCAGTCCAAGTGTTTGAACCTATATGCTCTGATGCCAATATGTGGTATTAGATATCACCCAAAGAGAATGAAAACCCACTTTGATACCAATACATAACCACCACCTCCCACATTTACCCAATTTCACCGACTGCCAAGGTAAACATGAGACGAAGAGTTACTAAGACATGACCTGACCTCCAAGCTCCAGTTATGGAAGTGGCGCCGACAAACTGACAACTCACAACATCCCTCAGGGCTACAAGACTCTCAGGGGCCAAAGAACCACCTAGGTGACCAAACCCTAATCTTGGGCTCCCTTTTATTGACCTAGACCCCCAAATGCATGCATGACAAGGCATGGGTTTGGTTGAATCCCTCTAACCGCATGTAAAACACTTCATGATTACGGTTATGACCCAACTTGCCCAGTTCAGAGAGTATGGTCCTGAGATCTGAGCCACAATTCTAGGTCATAACCACCACCTCCCACATTTACCCAATTTCACCGGCCTGCCAAGGTAAACATGAGACAAAGAGTTACTACGACATGACCTGGCCTCCAAGCTCCAGTTATGGAAGTGGAGCCAACAAACTGACAACTCACAACATCCCTCAGGGCTATAAGACTCTTAGGGGCCAAAGAACCACCCAGGTGACCAAACCTTGATCTTGAGCTCCCTTTTATTGACCTAGACCCCCAAATGCATGCATGACAATGCCTGGGTGTGGTTGAAGGCCTCCAACCACATGCAAAACAATGCATGATTGTGGTTATGACCCAACTTTCCTAGTTCATAGAGTGTGGTCCCGATATCTCAGCCACAATTCTAGGTCAACCTCCGGACCATTGCCGAGAACTACATGAGGTTTTCCAGAATGATAAATTACATGACAACAATGATAAACATTCAAACTATAATCAAAACTCAACCTAGACTGCCTAGAACACATTATAAATTTCTTCAGACACATGACAAACATATAAGCTACAGGTCATGAATGCATATATGATCATAAGAGTATAAGATTCATCTGAGAATCACCAAGAAGGTTTTATTCCCTCTCCACGTAGATGCAACAACACTTGTTAGTCCATGAATTCATCAACCATTCATATATTCATCAAAACATGTCAAGAGCCATAGACAATATACATCATATAGCCAACATATAACGAGAAAATAACCAACATAGAAAACATGGCAACTCAGCCATACCATCACCAAAATAATACTACAAATGCTCATAAATCACAATAAGGAAATGTCTCATATCAACATGTGAAAATACCAACCATGACAAGGATTTCCATGTAACACCCGACCATAGATTGGGCTGAACCAAATCTCTCTTTGAGCCGATCACCCCAGCACCATATTCCAAGCATGAATGTGGTATCTCATGGAATAAAGCAAAACAAACTAAACCAAGGCTTCCAGTGGCCAAACCACCTCAACCATCAACCACAGTGATTCCACCTCCATGGTCAAACATCACTAACACCAACCAGATCAATCTCTACACAAGTTGCCTAGGGCTCTAGGAACTAGTAACTCAACCCAGAACCTTCTAGGGCTCAAAGAATTTGTCCAACCTTGCTTTAGAGACTAGTAGCTCAACCCACCAAGGGATTCACAGTGTTTATCCCAACCTAGGACCCACGACTAGTAACTCAACCCAAGTTGTTCTAGGGTTTCTAGAGCATTAGCTCCAACTCACAACCATAAAAAATTATGAGCACCAACCAGAAAAACAATCAAGTGGAAAAACCCACAACACCATGGCTATCTAGGAAATGGCAAGACAAGGCTAAAACCATTGTCAATCTAGGAAAATCTCCATGCCAATGACAACACATAACTAGAAAATCACATGCATATACCATGCATCTAGTAATCAACAAGGAAATCACACATGCAACCAATTACTTGCAAAGCAATCCAGTTGTAACTATTGATCCAACTATTTTCTTGTGCTCCCTGCTTTCCTTTGCCTTCTTTCTCCAAATCCAATGTATGCCAAAGTGCTCCAAGATACCTCCAAGAGTGCTCCAAGATATCTCTAAGTGTGAGATAATGAGAGAATAGAAGAGAGCTCCAACACTAAACTAATCAAAATCTTAATCAACAAAAGCTAAAACTGAACAAAAGTTGTGAACTACCTCATAAGCCTTTTTTATCACTGAGGCCTCTATTTTCTTCATTTTCCTTCAATTTCTCTCTCATGCAAATTTATATCTCTTCACCTTCCTTTTCTCCTATTTTCCTTTATTTCATAAATAAAATGTCAATTATTGCCACTTTGCCTTTGCCAATTTCCATAGCCATTAATTAATTACAAGTGATCCCCATCACTATGTTTTGCCCAACATTCGGCTTGGAATACATGCCTCATGACCTTCGTATTATTTTTATTTACATATGCAATTAACTAGGGGTTGTTACACATGGGCCAATACCATGGCTCATCAATACCACATGCCAAAAAACCATCTCTCATTTCACAATCAAAATATTTTATAACTTTTTTTTTTTCAATTTAATTGTGCTAATATGCACTCTCCAACCTAGTATGGTAGAGATGTTGTAATGTAATGTTTAACATTTTGACTAAGTCAAATTACGTAAAAATAAAAATTAAATAAAATAAAATTAATTAAATTAAATAAAACATTAATGTAATGTAATGTAAATAAAAATAAAAATAACCCTATAAAAATAAAATAATAATAAAAATAAAAATGACCCACCGTATTAATCCATAGTATTGTGAACCCATGGTATTCATGTGGAATATAACCTATTTAAAAAACGAAATTAAACCAATACAGATCCATCTTAATTATTTATCTACCAATCGTTGAGAGGGATCAAAATTCTTAATATAAAAACCTATTTTAGAGTGAAAAGAGATTTGATCCCTCTTGGCGCTTGGTAGATCCGTAGTTAAGATGGATCTAGACTAGTTTTATTACATTTTTGGGCCAAGAGACATTTTTCAACCGAGTATGGAAGAGATGTTGGAATGTCCTTTTATGTTATGTTATCTATCTAGGCTGGTTTTATTACATTTTTGGGCCAAGAGATATTTTTCAGCCGAGTATGGAAGAGATGTTGCAATTTCCTTTTATGTTATATTATCTACATGTTTACTTGGTCAATTACATTAAAAATTATAATAAAATATTTTGACTCAATAAAATTACATAAAAAATTGATAACTATAATTATTAATAATTAATAATTAAACAAGCCTAGAACCATATTAAATTTTCTATCAAGCTCCAAGAGAGATCAAATCTCTCGAGATGCAAACCTTTTCTCAAGGTTTGCACTCAAAAAAGAGGTTTACACCTCGAGAGATTTGATTCCTCTTGACGCTTGATAGATCTGGATTTAATATGGATCTAGGCTAGTAGATCTACTCTAGAGTGAAAGGATCATGGCTTGGAGAAAGAAATTCAATAGGAAAATAGAGATATCACTAGCAACCAGATGTAGATTTCCATGCTTTTGTATGGAGAAAGGAGGTGTTTCAAGTGACATTGTGATTAGAGAGATATCACTAGAACCCAAATGTAGATTGCCATGCTTTTGTCTGAAAAAATGAAGTGTTTGAAGTGATGTCGTGATTGGAGAAGTCACCAGTATTAATGGCACATAGTAAGAAAAATGCACAAACCTTAATGGATCAACATATTAAGCGAAGGGTCTTTCAAGCCTCTGAGATCCTGACAACAAGCTATGCACGAAAGATGTGGTGATGGCACCATCAATGCCATTGCTAAAAACTCATATCAATTCCTATGAGACGCCAAGAGCGGCGGTAACGCCAAGATGGGGTTTGTTGAGGTCATGGATGGTGGGAACTAGATCAGATGAGCACAAAAGGATGAGAAAGAGCATGGTTGAGGTAGAGATAAATGAGATGGCCATGTAGCTGAGCAACATCGCGATGTACAAGGGATCATATGTGAATTGAGAGAAAACAATTGAGAGGTGGAATCACCAGTTTAGGGTCTCTATAAAAGTGGGCCACTACACACAAATTTTAATTGTAGAATGTCTCTACATGGTTCTCTGTTCTACCCAGTTAATATCTCCTCGGTTAATTTTAACAAATTAACTGATTTTACAAGAAAAAATGGGTAATGGAGAATAAAACATCAGTGCATTAGCTTGCCAATATATTTTTGGGGGCATATGGAGTCAAGGAGATAGACAATTAGAGAGAAATGAATATGGATGCGGGTTTAAGGAACCAAAAGATAAAAATATGTGTCCATTAGGCCTCCAACCCTAGCATCCTTCAATCTTCATAGATGGGATAAGGGAGAGAGTTTCGCTTGGGTCATCTCAAATAACTTGACAAGAGGTTTAAGAGGCTTGGATTAGATTTAGCCTCAAAGACCAGGGTAGGCTAACTTGTGTACGTTAAAGGCTTAGGCTAGGCACCTTAAAATTTTCAAAGATAAATAAGGGAGGGAGCTTAACCAAGGTCACCTCAAGATAATTTAATGAATAACCATGTTCAA
Source organism: Pinus taeda (assembly GCA_000404065.3). Taxonomy (NCBI): domain Eukaryota; kingdom Viridiplantae; phylum Streptophyta; class Pinopsida; order Pinales; family Pinaceae; genus Pinus; species Pinus taeda. Next base: position 14,917 of record APFE031002286.1, on the reverse strand, counting down.
GCTGAATAAAGAGATACAAGTAATATCATAACCATAGTGAATATTTAGTAACCCTTATTCATGAACAATGAACAAGATTGGAAGAAGATAACTCAGATCGAATAACACATATCATCAAAGTTCACCAATAGTAATCCATGAAAGGAAGTCTATCCACATCATTAAGGCATTCTCATTACATAAATCCATCAAGAAAAGAGAACCATTCACCTTTTTTTTCCCATGAGATCACTCTACTTATTCCTCCATAACCAAAATTAAGAAAAGAAAGAAAAATTCAAAGAATTTAGACTTGCTAAGGGATTTCTTCCTAAATTCATTTAGGAAGTGCACCTCTCTTTATAGAGGAGGTGCTCAACTTCCCTTATAAAAAATAATAATTTCTAAGCTAGTCCCTTATTCTCGCTTATAGAGGGGAAAAAGGGCCTCCTCAACATTAATTAATTTAAATTAAACAAATTAAGGGCATTCATGCCACTTGTGCAAATTTAAGGGGAAAAAGCCCACAAAAGTGACCTATCTCCAATAAATGAGGGGCAAAAGGAGATTTTGGTGTAGCATTCAACCTCCAAAATCCCTTCAATGTGCAAGAAACCTTCAATTAATCTTCAAAACAACCACCAAAACCCACTAAGATCCCTCAAATTTGGGTGCACAAACCCCCAAAGCATCCAACACATCATCCAAAAGGGTTTCCAAAATGTTGGTTCCTTTCACCAATTATACAAACAAAACCCCTTAGTCTTCATTAAGAGTGGTCAATATGTAATGTCAAGGCCTCCAAGAGATACACCATGTCAACTTTCCATCACTTATGCAAATAAAACCCTCTAAAATATCGACAAGTGGGTTTCATAATTGTGTGTTTAGCCCTTAAGAATTCCAAACAATGGGTCTCCTCTACCTTCATAGGTACCTTTGAGTGGATGCATTGTTTTCAAACTAAAAATATGCCCTCAATGATCCCTCAAGGGCTATCTCTTCCCACATATGAACAATACATACCAAACATGGGACAAGTCTCCAAGACCACCCCACTAGACTCTAGCCTTCCTCATATCTAAAGGATATGATCGACCAATAGGTTCACTAGAGTGTCTTCCCTTTAAGAAAAAATGTCCTTTGTAGTTTTGACATAGACTAAGGCTCCATCCAACATAATAAATTATTGTATCACTAGAAGGAACTTGGTATCCATCCCTTATTGTTGTCCTTTCACTTGAAGGTAATTTATGTGCAGCGAAATAATGATATTAGACTCCATTCCATGCATTTTTTCCTTTCTTGGGCTTACCATACACTCTATTCATCTAAGGGCTAGTCAAATTTGTTATTTTTAAGCTGTGTAGGTTCACTTATAGGAGTCTTGTTGCATAGAGGAGTGAAACATCACTATTTTTTTTATTCTGTTTTGAATGTTATGTAGGGATAAATATACTGCATTTACGAATTTAAAAGTTTTTCTAGTTTCATGAGCATAATTATCACGTTGCACTCATGTATTCTTAAACGGTGTCTAAATTTTCCATCTAGATTTAGTAATGGGTGTGTTTCAAGATATACCATCTCCCCTAGCAAACTTGTAGATCTAGTAACTAAATTGGTGTTGGGGTTATGCATGTCACCTTCGCTACCTAACACCATTTAATATCCATTAGAACCACCCTCTAAAGTTGCATGCAATCCCCAATAGGCCTAGAAAATAAGGCACAAATCATTCCCTTTCATCCTCCACACCAAAACTCAAATTCATTTCCAACTTTTTGTTTTTGTTTTTGTTGATAAGATCTTTTTTACTCACACTCCATACTAAATGAATTGATTTTAGTCAACCATAGGGGAAGCTCCCTTAGGATAGATTCCAATTACTCTAAAGTGAGAAAGGCAAGGCTACTAAGACGATAGTGGGTAGCTTTCCTAAGTTGCCCTTGGGATTTGGACTTTTGCACCAAGTGAGAACCTAGGAGGTAGCAATACATTAATACATATTGTGTTCAAGAACATGATGTCAAACTACTTATGGAAGTGGATATTAGAGTGATGCTCACATCAAACTTATAGATTGAGTTCAGTCTTGTAGTCTTGTATACAATCAACTTGGTATTACTGTAATGTCATATTCCTATGTATATTTATTTACTCCCTTGCTAAGCATTAAGGATACATGTTATAATATATTGCAATGTTGCCTTATGGTGACAATTGATTGAGTACGTCAACAAATGTCGTAACGTAAAACATTGTTATTATGATTATTTAAAATCTAAAAAACACCACTACCTTATTATTCATCATATATGTTGGTGAATTTTAACAACTATATTGACCCTATGACACCTAGTTCCAACACCATGCATGGACATTATTTATGTATTTATTTAGTTATTTTGGTAGAAGAAAGAACACCATCCTTTTATATTAATAAAAAAAGGAGTACAATGACATGTTTTCCACACTTACAAATAACAACTAGATCTCATTAAGATAAACGTAAGTGCTTAGACTGTAAGATATACATCCAAAATTCCATCTAACTTAAAAAACCAAAACTGTAAACATACCCAATATGACAAATTATAACAAGAGCATAATATATCCATGATATTACAAAATGAACAAAATTCAAGGTTGTAATGAAATGTATGCTGGTTGTAGTTGAGTTCCTCACATCGTCCCAATGATGCAACACTAGAGTGAAATGGCTTTAGATCCCAACTAGACTAGCCAGATCAACTGGCCATCTAAAAGGTTGATTTTTCCCTTGATGGAGAACATGTGCTCCCTGTCTTTGCTCAAGGTAGATATACCCCATTGACATTGAGAGAGCCTTCTTGGAGAGATGATCAGCCTGATGGTTCCAAACCCTGTATATGTGTTGAAAATCGAGAAGCTAGAAGTTATGCTTAAGGTGGATAATGTGCTCCAACTAGTATTACATATTGAGAACCGTAATACCTTTTCTCCCATTAATCCACTCAATGACACACATAGAGTCACTAAGACTTGCAGTAACATAATGTTAAATGAGGTAACAACTTGTAATAGAGCCCAACAAGCACAAAGTTCATCTTTTGTATTAGATCCTTGTCTAGCATTGAGCCATATTTGGAAATTAATATTCCCCGAAAGCAGGAGAGGTGCACCCACTCCACAAAGGCCCGCCTATGAGGCTCCATCAAAGAATCTCACATTGTCAGAGAGTGGGCTCAGAGGATCTCGAAAGGGGCGAGTCTTCTTTGGATGAGAAGGCCTCAAATAGTCCATGAAAAAACCAATATGGGCCTGAATGCAGGTGAGGTTGATGAACCGACCCTAAAAAATGAGCAGATTACAGACCTTCCAATTCCCCATGCAACAAACATAGGAAGGGTTTTGACGTGACCCATATTATTGTCCCCCCACTGCGAACAAACCTTTAGGGAGGAAAGTGGACTAGACTCCTAGATATAGAGCGAAGCCAACATAGCTTGCCAAAGTTATCTCGAATAGGAACACTAAAAAATAGGTGAACAACTGATTTTGGACCATTGTTACATAAATAACACATATTTGGCCCATTAAAACCCCTTCTAAGCAGGTTATCCCAAGTTAAGATATGATTTTCCAATAATATCCAAATGAAGCATCGTAGCTTAGGTGAAATGGGCTATTTCCAAAGTTTACGTGTCCATCAATTGACCCAGGGCTACAGGAAAACGGTTGAGATAAAGTGGTAGGCCAACTTGGCAATGATTGATTCTGTGTTACAGTTCCCAAACCAAGCTAAAAAGTCTTGATCTGATTCAAAAAATACCATTTAACAATAGATAGTTAACAAATGAGTCTCTCACTAATAAAAAGGAATAAGAGAGAGGAGAGAAGGCACCCGTTGTCTTAACCACATTGAACTAGTAAAAAGATCCCCATTAAACTAGTTAAGAAATTAGTTGACGAAACACATAAAAATTTACACCCTATAATCAAGATATCCAAACCCATATGAAGAAGGAAGTGTCTAAAAAAACTTTAACTAACCTTATCATATACCTTAACTAGGTCCATTTTTAATATCACAACACAATACTTTTTGGTCTTAATAGAATATAATGCCGACCCAATTAATTATACACAAGTCTCAAGGATTGTCCTGGAATAAAACATACTTAATTTAGAGGTTGCAAGTTACATGTTAAGCTTCATTATGATATCCAAAATAATTGAGTGGTTTGAACATTCTATGTACTTTTTCTTACCATTCTCCTCATAAGTTAAAACTTTGAATAAGTATAGTTAAGAAAGATGGAAAATGAAAGGATTTCAATAGAAATTATAAAGGAACTTATCATTCCCGTCATATCTTAAACCTTAGAACAAGCATGGTTAAATATTGAAAATGAAAAGTTGTAAATATTAATTTCCATATAAAAAACTATATTCATAACTATATTCATGAGCGTAATTCTTTGATTAAGTGATAGTCCACAATCCTTGACTTAAAATTAACAAATTATTTTTAAATTCATATTTAGCAGAATTTTTTCATAATCATGAGAATTGAAATCCAAATACTTGCATTAAATATAATTTTATACAAAATATTCCACATAAAATACTTGATCCATTATATAAATTTAAACTTGAAATCTTCACCCTCAAACTTTACCAATAATTATATAGTAATTCTAAATTAACAATTTATTATATATATATAATATATATATATATATATAATTTACTTATTTATTTATTTCAGAATAGATTGTTTTGTGATTTATGATTATCAAGCAATTTTTTTAGATAGATCACATCAGTTTTTGGATCAACGTGTCTCTAAGTCCTACTGAAGTTCATCATTAAGAAAAGAATGGAAAGTAAAATCAACAGACCACATGTCTATAATAGAGATGCAAGTTTTGGATCAACGTGTTTCCTTATTGAAGTTCATCATTAGGAAAGAAAACGGAAAGTCCCTTATTGAAGTTCATCATTAGGAAAGAAATCGGAAAGTAAGATCAACAAACCACATGTTTATAGTAGAGATGCAATAGTAAATTCAAACAGCTATGAAATTTTTGGACTTTCCGGTGCTCGTACTTAGGTTTTTAACTGCATATATGAATTCAGCACCCCAGAAAACCCTGAAGGCACTTCCACTGTGCAGGGGTTACCCATCAATCTCGTGATTTCAATAAATTCTTGCAAGATTTTAGAGAAATTAGCCCAAGAAAACCCACTAAATTTTTTTCCAATATTTTTATACTACAAGCAACTCAATTATTAATATTTAAATAATTAATTAATTAAACACTTATAATTATAATAATAATATATATATATATATATATAATTATATATCTAAAAAATAATTATTAAACAATAGGATAAAAAACCATTATTGATATTCCCTACTAATATATATATATATATAATATAATAAAACCAAAACCCAAAACAGGATTATTGGCATGGAACTTACAGTTGCTTAATGTAAAAAACTATACACGAATAGACTGAGAATCAAACATTGTTGGAGTGTTTGTAACATAGCCAAACCGACATACTGGCTTTTTTTCCTCTTTAGAAAAAGCAAAGCTGTAGAAGAATTCTTTGCTTGCCTTGAACGTTATAGCTTGGATAATTCAACCAAGACATCATGAAGGAAAGAAGACGCGGTTCTTTATTTTAAATTATAAAGGATGTTGATCACCTACGAATTCCACAAGTTTTAAGAAGGCGGTTTGGGATTGCAACGGCCTGTCGCCCCTTTCTCCTCCTATTCGTCCGGATTCAGAAGTCCTCTGGGTTTTAAAACCCCAACTCAAACTCTGTAAATCCCAAGTGTGATACAGAGGCGAAGACCCAACGTTTGGGTGATTATAGATCTGTGGAGACGGTCAGATCCTCTGCAGAGCAAAAATGGCTGGACCTGCCATGCGTTTTACAAGCATATTCGCCACCAGTGCAGCTGTTACAGTGGCTGCCTGCGCTATAAACTCTGTCTTTTTAACTAACAACCAGGTAACATAAATAGGTATTTGTGTATTTAGGTAGGTTTAACAAGGTAACATAAATAGTATCGTTTATTTTGGTAGGTTTAATAGTTAAGAGTATGTGTTTTTATATAAAAAGTTATAGGTTGAAATCAGGAGGGATATAATATATATTTGGGTAGGTTTAATGATTAAGAATGTGCGTTTAAATGCAGAGGGATAGAGTACATATTTAGGTAGGTTTAATAGTTAAGAGCATGCGTTTCTTCATAAAATGTCATAGGTTCAAATCCAGAAAGATGTAGTATATATTTGGGTAGGTTTAATGGTTAAGAGTATGTCTTTTTTCATTAAAGGTCATAGGTTGAAATCCAGAGATATAGAGTATATTTTTGGGTAGGTTTAATAGTTAAGAACTAATGTTTCTTCATAAAATGTCATAGATTCAAGTCTAGATGGATATAGTATGTATAGCTCTGTAGATTCAAGTCTAAATTGTTGTGCCAAAGTAAGTGGTCAGACAAGGGATTTTCATACACCAATTTGATATTGAGCCTGGCAGTGACCTTAAAAATAAATTATTTTCATTATTTATAAATTCTCTCTGTCCTATACTATTAAAAGTTAACTTTTAATGAATTGTAATCCTCATTTATGAATTGGAAGGAGTTTACAATGTTGTACATTGCTACTTCAAACTCAATTCTTTTCATACACCAATTTGATATTGAGCTTGGCAATGGCCTTAAAAATAAAGTATTTTCATTACTTTTAATGAATTGTAATCCTCATTTATGGATTGGAAGGAGTTTACAATGTACATTGCTACTTTAAACTCAATTCTTAATGTGTGAGTTCTATTGTATTTGATATGTCCTTAAAGGTTTTTATTATATAATTGAGATTATGTTTTGTTTTGTTTTTTTTATTTGTTGGATGTATTGAATCTGCAATCAACGTAAAAATAATCACACACTAAAATAGAATTAATGGTTTTTTAATGAAGCAACAACAATCTTTTAGGTGATTTGATACATTAATTTAATATTAAACTGGGCAGTAGCCTTAAAAATAAATTATTTTCATTATTTATAAATTCTCTCTCTTCTACTATTAAAAATTAATTTTTAATGAATTACTTCGTAATCTTCATCGAAAAAAGTTTACACTGTATATTGCTACTTTAAACTCAATTATGGGTTTTATTGCATAATTTCTTAGAACACATCTCAGTAAAGTTTTTTTTAACCAGTAGAGGTTTTTACTGTTATGTTTTGTTTTTGCTTGTTTGTTTGATATATAGAATTTGCAGTAGATATAAAAATAATCACACCATAAGTAAAATTAATGGTTTTTGATGAAGCAACAACAATTCCTTGGATGACTTCTGGTAAGAATAGAATCTATGCATACTATAGCAGCACCCTGTTTTTACATAAATGACTTGTTTTTCATCATAGATGTTCCCTTAGTTTTGGTATCTCTGGGTAAAAATTGGATGGCTTCTGCAAACATTTGATTTTGGTGTGTAGTTTATCAGAGAGCTGATGATTCTGTCTTTTTGAGATGAACAGAAGGCCTGTGAAGTGTCTGGGGATAGTGATAAACGCCAGTGGAATCTGAGAATGTTGAAGGACATGGTGGTGGATATTGGAAAGGGCTCCAAGCATATAAAAATTGCACCAGAGTTCGATGGCCTCCAATGCTTTGAGACGCTCCAGTTGTCACGCAGACATTAAAAGAAAAGGGAGGGAAAAACAAAAGCAGCTATCTTGCTTTTGATCTAACATGATTTCGTCTCTTTATATGAATGTGCACAGTTTTATACTAATCTATCACGTTATCACAATTACTGAAATCTGATAGATTTGATCATCTTGGCCCCCTCTTTGCAAGAGACTGGTTTCTTGAAATCATCTTAGAATGCTCACAGCCATAGATAAACCAAACAAAGAATGGAAAACTTTGAAATGGAAAACAAATCACTGTTTGTGCTAAATTTTGAACTTCTGTATAAAGGGTTTGTTTGTGGTTTTTGGGTATGTGGTATTGATACTCATGGCATTGCAACAAAGTCTATTCACAACTATTTTTTTTTTAAATATTTTGATTATAAAATTAGAGATGGTTTTTGGACATGTGGTATTGATTCCCATGTTATTGCAACAAAAGTCCATTCATAACTTAATAATGTGAGGTACTCAATAAATGAAATTTAAAATAGGTTACAAAATTATTATTTTAACTTTGTATGGTGAAATGGATCTTAATTAATCGCTACTATATATACTTATATATTTAATGTGATTGGACGTTTAAATATATCTTAAAAGTAATTATATATACTTTTCTTTTAGATTTAATTAAAAAAGTGTTATAAAATTAAATTCAAATACATTATTTATAAAATACTATAAATATGTTGATTGTAAAATGAGAAATGGTTTTTGGGCATGTTGTATTGATAAGTCACGATATTAGCCCATGTATTGTAATAAAGTCTATTTACAAGTTTTGACATGCTAATTAATTAAATTTAAATATAGTTACAAAATCATTATTTTAACATTTTACTATGGAGTTGTCTTTATTGCAACTTTTTGGAATTTTAGGAAAAATTGTGTTATTTAAACTGGTTTTTTCAATGTATATATGGATTCAACACCTTTAAAAACCGGTACTGCAGGGGTTACCCATCAAACTTGTGATTTCAATAAATCCCTCCCGGATTTTAGAGAAAATCCCTTGACGGAATGAATCCATTGGAAAAGCTTCCAAAAAATCTCATTTTAGAGAAATTAGACGAGAAAAACCTACCTAAAAAAACAACTCATTTTATTATTACACGTTGAAAACCTTTAAAACTTTACAAATTAAAGAGCTTAAACTTTCTCAGAATGCATTCACTTAAAAACCTTTACAACATTGCAAATTAAAGAGTTTAAACTTTCTCAAAATACATTTATAATTTTCTATGATTTTATATAAAATATCTCATTTTCTATAATTTCATATAAAATATTTTCCTTAGAAAGAATTTCAACGAGTAATTCTTCAAAATCTTTACCAAACTCGTAAGACTAAGAGTTTAAACTTGTAATTTTTATTTAAAACTTACCATTTAAAAAAAAATATTACATTTTAACAATATCAACTTAGAAAACTGATTTATCTATTAATTAAACTATGCTCTACCAATCAATAACTTCATTGCAAAGTAGTTTATTGTTTTAACCACTGCCTGAACCGAGAGGGGCTAGTTCTGGCAACAATGGGATAATTATATAACACAGGCAAGATAATCTGGGGCTGGCATCATTTTTTTAAGGGAGAAGCTACAATGTACCCTACATCCATTAATTTACGTATTTACGTGATTAAATGTAATTTTTTGAAATAGATTTAGTAATTTAGTTTGTCGTTGACATCTTTTTTTTAAGGAGAAGCTACAATTTACCTACACCGATTAATGTTGTATTTACATGATTAAATAAAAGTTTTTAAAATAAATTTACTAATTTAGTTTTTCATTTAAAATAAATTTACTAATTTAGTTTGTAATTAAAATTGGGTGACCTATAGGGTTGGAGGATGCTTTAAAATTGCGTTTGCATAGTTGAATGTGTTTTTTGGTAAGGTTTTTTTGGCTAAGTTTTTGGATTTAGAAAGAGTGAAAGATTGCTTTTGCCCCCTTAATTAGTGTGGTTTTCTTTGAATAATGGTGATGACTTAGTTTACATTCAGATATAGCAGCTAGTGATAGTTGTCCTTGTTCAAGTTAGTGTAGTTATCCTTGTTCAAGCCAGTGATAGGCTAGTGATATTCTTAAGTAGTGTGATTTTCCTTGAATAATGACGATGAGTTAGTTTGCATTCAAATAGCTAGTGATAGTTGTCCTTATTCAAGTTAGTGTAGTTGTCCTTGTTCAAGCTAGTGATAGGCTAGTGATATTCTAAGTAGTGTGGTTTTCCTTGAATAATGGTGATGAGCTAGTTTGCATTCAGATGGCAGCTAGTGATAGTTGTCCTTGTTCAAGTTAGTGTAGTTGTCATGGTTCAAGTTAGTGTAGTTGTCCTTGTTCAATCCAGCGATAGGCTAGTGATAGTTGTCCTTGTTCAAGCCAGTGATAGGCTAGTGATAGTTTTCCTTGTTCAAGCCAGTATAGTTGTCCCAAACGAGTAATTCTAAGTAGTGTGGTTTTCGTTATAATGGTGATGAGTCAGTTTGCATTCAGATAGCAGCTAGTGATAGTTGTCTAGGTAGTGTGGTTTTCCTTATAATGGTGATGAGTTAGTTAGTGATAGTTGTCTAAGTAGTGTGGTTTTCCTTGTAACGGTGAGTGATAGTTGTCATTGTTCAAGTTAGTGTAGTTGTCCTCGTTCAAGTTAGCGATAGTTAACCTTGTTCAAGCTAGTGATAGTTGTCATTGTTCAAGTTAGTGTAGTTGTCCTCGTTCAAGTTAGTGATAGTTAACCTTGTTCAAGCTAGTGATAGTTGTCCTTGTTGTTGATTTGACAACTGAGATATGATAGGTTTTCCCAAGCATTAGAAAAGATTGGTTGCCCCCTTACGTACTACCAAAGGGTAATTCCAAGTAGTGTGGTTTTCATTGAATAATGGTGATGAGTTAGTTTGCATTCACAACGAGTGATAGTCGTCCTCATTGTTGGTTTGACAAGTTATGATATGTTTTCCCACACTTAAAAAATAGGGATGGGGTACAAGCTTGTCCCCTTATAAGCACTTAGAAAAAATTGGGGTAGGGTATAGGCTTGTCACCTCACCTTATAGACGTAATTCTAGGTAGCTAGGTTTTCTTTGAATAAAAATGATGTTAAATTCTTAATGTTATAAATAAGCTCCCAACACTTTTTTACTATGTCACAAGTTTTTTGATATATCTAACCTATGGATTATTAAATTCTTGATATCATAAACACAGAATATTGCTAAATTTAAATCAAATTATATATATATTATTATTAATAATTTTCATACAAGTTTATTTCACAAAACTCCACTCAGATGCTTGATTTTCGCTACAGCGTAATACGAAAATCGCCAGCGTCACTTTATTTTTCAAGGTGACTTCTATGCAGCCATGCTAACTGCGGAGTGGGACGTGAGTGGAGGGTGGGGGATGTGTCGTGGTTGGGGCCGCAGGGGCCTAAGGGCGGGGTGTATGGGTTGCCAGGTGGAGAAATTAGGAGGTATATGGT
>APFE031002282.1:0-20173 GCA_000404065.3 Pinus taeda | reverse complement strand
AAAATAACCGTGCCTACACCTGAGACATTATACTTCTCATCATTACCCATCCCTATGAGTATCTGGAGATCTTTCTCCTCCAAAGTACTGAACAAAATTTTTTCACCGGTCATGTGGAAAGAAGCTCCACTGTCAAGAAACCAACCACTTCCCATCATGGATGAAACCATGCATGCGAAGAGTGTGAAATCCAACTCAAACTGTGAAGCAAGTGCCTCACCTTCAGATCCTTCCTCGGATCCCTTCTTGGACTTCTTCTTTGGGCAATTAGTAGCATAATGGCCCAACTCATTACAACGAAAGCATCGCACCTTCGACTTGTCAACCTTCTTCCCATCATTGGAAGAACTGGATTCGGAAAGGGAAACCTGACCCTTCCCCTTCTTCGCCTTACTCGCTAAGGCATAGTTCTCGTCATCATGCATAGATGAAGAACTGTCTCTGGTGCTCCGCCTGATCTCCTCCTGCACAAGATCTGACCATAGTCTTTCCCATTCTGGCAACTTCTCCCGACCATTGACAGAGTCCTGATAGGAATGCCAACTCTTCGGAAGACCAAGGAGAGCCAAGCTCACCAAGTCCTCATCATCGACAGTAACCCCCACACTTCCCAGCTCATCTCGACACTGAGTGAACTTCGTGAGATACTTGGGAATACTGTCTCCCTTCTCACATTTGATGTTTCTGAGTTTATCTTTGAGTGCCAGCTTCCTCTGATCGCTCTTGGTTTGGAATAATTCTGTTAATGATTTCCACATCAAATATGGAGTATACTTTCCATGGAGGCTGGACACAATGTGATCCTTCACGCCCTCCAACAGAATCCTTCGACATTTTGCGATCTTCTTTTGCCAAGCATCAGCTTGAGTAGCATCAGTAGGCTTTGGGATATCCGTATCTATGAACTCCTTCAGCCCGTTATAATCCAATACTGCCTCCATCCTGTCCTTCCATGCAATATAGTTTGAGCTACCCTCAGCATACTCCAATCGCAATCTGTTGAAAGACATTGCTGCGTTGTCACCAAGAAAATACTGCTGCAAATTCAAATTCCACCAGCAACCAACTCAACCGCCTCGAATCTAAGATTCGTGAGAACACAATATTTCTTGTACAGAGATCGACTGTATGGGCATTCACCAGATATCTCACCTTCCAAAAGAAGGATGAATCCATAGGCTACCTGGCCCGATTACAGACTCTGCCTGAAGAAATAGAATGTAAACACTCCCTGAATAGTAGATCAGATGATCAACAGCTCTGATACCATGTAGAAATTTTGAATAATTTAACACATATTCAACAGAGATTATCCTGATCATGTACTATTGCGGAAAACATACACAATACATAAGCTCCTCTACGTTGATCATCAATATAGCAGCATCAATAACAATAAGACATCAAGAGCATTCACACATTAACACAGTATGTATCCCGGGGAAAGCATCTCGCTAAAAACCCCAACTATCTGTATATTAATGATTGGGTCATGTAACATTACACAGCATAATACTTCTCACAAGTATCTCCACCTCTGTTACACACAATACAGCTCAGATCTGAATCAATCACTGGCTCAAATCTCCTTCGCTGCTTGCCTGCCTCCGCTGCTCAATACCTGCTCCAGGACTGATGATAATTCCAAGGCAACCACGTCTTTCCTTGGCTAAATCATGTGAGCACAAGCTACAATGTGGGAAAATACGTGAGCAAACTCATTGGCACACTCAATCCCCTGATTTGTGCAAGATCTATGCACACTATAGTCACAACTAACAACAATCTGATTCTCTAACACCTGTCCCTGCTGAACTGAACATGCACTGACATGCAACTGAGTTAACTGATGTATTCATTAGTTGTATTATGAGTTAATAACTTGTGAATTAATTATAACTAATTCACCCAACTCATCTCTAGTCTATTTTCCAGTTAGACTAAATACAACCAGTTTAACAAAGCTAAACTGACAACAACTCCATCAACTACAATCAACTCCACCAAACTCAACTTATTAAGTTCTAACTAAAGTCATGCATGCAACAACTCAACTGACCCACAAAGAAAACTTATTTCCTTCTGACAGCTGCATGTGCCACATCTGTAGCTCAAAGTGAAGTGCTCCAGTAGAATAAGATAAAGTTTATAGTGTAAATATTATTATAAGCTAATAATATTTGACTGTTTTATATTTAGACTGAGCAGTCACTCCGCTGTGATCTAGAGTCACTCCGCTTTGATCTAAAAATAGAAGTCCATCTATTTTTTCCAACTTGATCAATCATCCATAAACAGCAACCTGCAATCCATAGACATGATCCATATGTCTAAAAATAGACATAGTCTAAAAATAGACTTGCGCCAAAAATAGCCTGCGGGCCCACTTAGTGAAGGCGACTCTTTTCACTAAGCTCCATCATCTTGTTGCAATCTCAACAGGAGTAGCAAATATCTAGATGACTCTTTTCTGGGAATAATAGTTCTCTGCTTAGAGTCCATGGCACTATTTTCGACCAACTAAAAAGGAACATGGTCACACTTCCTTGAAAATGCATTGTTGCTTTCATTGTTTATCTCATGCCTTAATTCATCATCTTCTCCAAGGGAATTTTTAGCCTCATAACCTGTCAGTGACTCATTGTGAATTTTTCCAGTACTCGTCTCTGAAGCATTCATGCTAGAAACGTCTTTTTGAAGGAGAGAGCACATGGAGTTAACTCTTGCAATGATTGATTGCTCATCAAACGATGCTGATAGCATAGAATCACCAAGTAAATGTTGAGCAATTTCATCAAGAATCCTTTTGTGTGAAGACAAGTTGTTTTCCCTTGTAGAAACAGAGTTGCAAGAATGTATCTGCTCCTGAAAATATAAGCCTATCTGATTTGCCAAGGTACTCATAGATGTTGAGAATGCTAACTCAGATTCTTCGTGCACTGAGACATCAGAAGGTCCCAATGATCACATCTTCTCCCACTGCGTGGCACTTTTCATGTTCACCTCATCACTATCACTGTTGCCATTATCTTCAATAGTATGTGAGTCCATTATTGATGTTAAACAAAATGTCACTAGTTTTAATACAAAGAAAAATACAACTTTTGAACATGGAAAGAAAATCGAGTTCTTTTAAGCAATATCCTAAATTTATTTTCTTAAAATAATAAGAAACATTTCACTAATTCATATCAACTGATGAATACCAGTAACTAGCCTTTATAGACCATGTCACATACCTGAACTAGGCGAAGGTGTTTCATGAGGTGTAGCCTTAGCTGTAACTGTACTGATTTCAGAATCGAGTGGTTCAAATTTTGGAACCAGTGTCTGAGCCACTGCTGGTGCTCCATCTGGGAAACATGAGAAGGGTACCAGATACTCCTCCCTCAATTGATTAAACTGCGTGAAAACATGAGACCCCTTTTCTTGTGCTTTCACATAGCTGGACTGCTCATCCTGGTCTTGAAACACTACCCTTTTAGAATCAAAAAGTGGAGAAGCCTCGCTGGGGAAACCTTTCTTACTAAGCAAGTTTAACCGAGGGTCACATTGTATAAGATTTTCATAATGCCTGTTTAGCAGCCCGTGAGGACACTGTAGAGATGCAATTAGGGTACAATGTTCCGCATACTTGCGGCTGTGAAAAAACAGATATGAATCATAATCATTATTGAATTGTAAATCATACAAATTGCATAATCTGATCTGGATCACACATACCTGATGTCTAATGCAAGTACGGGATCAATTGGATAAGCAATCGCATGAAATGGATGCACACTAGGGAGAACAGAAAACTACAAATGGAACAAAAAATACATGTCAAAACGTATGTATAGCTACAACTTCATTCAGAAATAATAGATCACCTCACGGTATAAAAATATAGCCATATACCTGTCTTTGTAAGCAGAGGCAAGGTTTGCATGGCCTTCAGCCATGGTAGGTCACAGCTCGTATATGATCTTGAATTGCTTCGCTAACACGACCAATCTCTTTGAGAGTGTTTCCTCTGTTTACAAGACCATCAGCTGCCATTGGATCTATCCGAAGAACTTCATTATAGCAAGCAATAGCTTCTGCATGAAACTTCTGTCTCAATAGATCTAAAAACAAAATAAAATGAAATATTAACCGTGTAACCAAATGATGATATTTATATTTAGTTTACCATTCCACTTGTCGTGGGCCCCATTTTACTTGTCGCCATGATCACCATGCATAGTGCCATATGTATGACCCACTTGCATGTATGACACATGCCTCTTCACGGCCTATTAACCTAAATGACAACATGCTTGCATGCATACCAAATTCCTTACGATAAACGCCAACATGCCTGCACACATACCAGATGCTTTATTTTGGCATAGAGAAATCATCACCGGGGAGAGACGGGGGATTTACAATATGCCACGAACTTGTTCACGATAGGGACTTAGCCGAAGGAACCAGTAAGTAATACATTACTAAACCAGTCAATAAAATACTTATGCTATTTTTGTTGAAGGTTCTCTCAAATTCCTTAGTTAATAAATGAAATAGGGTTGCAGAAGGTTGTCTGCAGTAAATCCTAGCTCTTTTCATCTTCAAATTGCGAGCAAGCCTAAGTTCAGGAAATTCATTTATAAAGGTCAGTAAGTCTAAGGAACATAACAGAGGGAAAATGATAGCCGGTTTCATTCTTAGAGAGCCCACAGACCATACCAGGCTCCATAGTCAACCCAAAGTCATAGCTTCTTTGAAAGGGGTAGGATGGTTATCATTTTTCGATAAGTTAGATGGATTTGATGATGCAATTTCACTCAAATTCGCCCAGAATTCTGAGCATATTCAGGTTCAGAACAATTGCACGCCCTTTTATTTTTTGCACCCTTCTGCACTCTGTAGTAATCATTTGAACTAATGTTGGAGCACTGTCGACTCTGATAAATCCACGCTTGGCTGCATTCCCAACATTCGATCTCAGGTGTTTCAACTAGGGTGACTTCCTCTTTGCCGCACCTTCCTGAATCTTCGAAATATCTTTGAATTTCATAAAAAATGTTAAGGGCCTTTTGACAGTGATCCTACTACTGATACCGTAAGTGCATTAGGTTGCAGTAGGTTGATATCTAATGAATACTGAATGTTTTTTTGTAAAAGGGAAAACGTTTAACCTAATTTTAAAGAAAGTATGCAGTTAGAATGTGAACAACTGATCTTGACTTTATGGATTTTCTTTCAGGTTCTACAGAGATGAATACGAATGTACTTTCTAATCGAATATTGTTGTTGAAAACTTGAGAAGAGTCAAGCTTGATTCTTACAGCAGAGTTTGAAGGCTTCTTTCTGTGATAAAGGGGAGTGCAGCTGTGATTTATAAGGATCTAAGGTTTGAAATTCCCTTTTTTTGTATCGATTTGTCACAATGCTCTTGCTATTTTTAATTAACATTCGCTGAAAAACGACACAGATCGTTAATTCCACATGGACTCTGAGTAACCATGCGCAAACATCAACAAGAATAGAGTAAAGATACACTAGTCCTTTATATTCTATTTTCTAATGGTTTGTATGTATTTAAAGCAAGGAGATTTACTCGAAATGTTAGTCTTGCAGCAGAGGGTCCAAAGGAGAGGGCTTTGGCCTATTGCTTGGACCTGCTGTGTTGGAGCTGGCAGGATCAGGTGCCTCAATGCCTGAATCTCCTCCTGCTAACTGGCTATCAACGCCTGCATCTGAGACTGCTCTGTCCTGGTGATCAAAACCTGATTGGGGCGTATGTGATGCTGCAAGGTAAAACAAAGGTAGAAAGTCAACACAAGTTCAACAAGATTCTATCAAGTAATATATCAAGGGAAAGAAGATTTACCAGCCAGTGGTCAAGTACCTTGCCCCCGACCATCATACCACCAAGGACAGGGGTGGCATCCACAATGAAGCCAATAGAGATTCTCCTAAAAGTAAGGTAATCCATATCCGCTGCCTGAAGTCTCTCCTCAAGAGGTCGATCATCCATAGCAGGAATGGACCTAAAAAGTAAAGTCATATGAGTAGGAGGATCAATCGGCACTCGGACGACTCCATCAATCTGACGAGTGAACCGCTCTCCCAGATAATACTCCCAGCTCTCAGGGCCGAAAACATGCAGACACCGAATCAACACAATTATGAACATGCAGACACCAAATCAACATGCAGACATTGAAGCATGCAACATGCAGTAACCGATGGCAACAAGTGGCAACTTCAGCTACTTATAAATTGGTCTCGCATTCAAAGAAGATACGCCATAAGTTTTCTTAACATTAAATGTTGCAAATTAATGCTAAGGAAAAGATAGCATTACTTCATGAAGGTGTCAGGTTGTTCTAATTACTTGTACTTCTCCCAACTTTTTCCTAACTTTTGAGCCTGTATACCTCGGTTTGAGGCCAAATAAGAAGAATATTTCGTTGATTGGTTAAAAGCATAAAATATTGTATTGGTTGATGTGTCCTTTCGAAAACTTTGCTTTAAGTTAAAATTCCTTTATTGATTATCGTGTCAAACTAATGCTAGGGACTAAAATCAATTACTATAGTCCCTCCCAGCCCCTAAGGGGCAGGGACTAAAAAGTATTTACTGTAAACTCAACATGTCACAATAATATACATGTCTCTAGAAGTTTGATAAAAATAAAAACATATATATTAAACGATGCTTCTTGAAGTTTGCATAATTTGATTTCCAACACTCTCGCAAACAACAACTAATTTAAGAAAAATATTGGCTTTTGTTAGCAACATAGAAGTATACGTTCACACTAGTTATCACATCAACAAATATAGAATATGATTCATCTTCTTATCCGAAATTCCTTTTCTTAACATATGTAGATGACTTCAAGGAAAAGCTATAATTCCAGTTTTGTTTCTTAATCAAAATAAAATATAGGATTGTAATAAACATCTTAGAATATTTCATATAAGAAGGTATGAAAAATTAAAGATACTTTTGTCTCCCACATTTCAAATTGATTTGAACATTTCTAGTTCCAGAAAGTACAACAGGTTTAGTGAAATCCACACACATAAAGTAAAACGTTTAGGATGCTAAATACAATATTCCCCTACTTATCAATGATAATATGGGAGTTTAAGCTACTTTTGACAACATGTAACATTTTTGCCAAATGAGCCTCTTTGTCATCTAAAGGAGAAACATTGTAGAATAGCGAATAATTCCAACAAATCGTCCTACGTCATGAGAAACATTGTAGAATAGATAATCAATCCAAAAAATTGCCCTGCATCAAGCTTCAACTATGTGATCCAAAAAGATAAAAAATCATGGGAAAAATCCGTTGAAATCAATATAGGGTTATGAAGAACCTGTATCATTGTAAAGGAGGCAAGGTGCATTCTTCTTACACATGTTGAATAGTCACACAAATCAATATTTGTTAAAACAATGGGATCTAATGAGATAAAAACTCTCAATCGTCTAACAATAAATATGATGGTACAAAAGAGTGCAGAGTGGAATCCAAGGGAGTTATTCTCAAATGGAATGCCTTACGACATAATTATCACCATCATACTGGATTTGAAAGAGCAACCCTCTACTCTTTGTCTTTATCGTTCAAACAACATGTTGTCAATAGAACTATTTTCAAATGTAGTGGAGCTCATGTGTAAGAAGGATGTATGAAAAGCAGTTATAGGGGATGTGATTAATCCTATGGTTGATTTTGTCCCTGAGATGGGTGTTTTACATATGTATTTCATTATTTATTTATTTTTTCGACTTTTTTTAAATATATTTATATGTATAATTTAAATTTAAATGTGAATTTTTGGAGAATCAATAAAATGTCACAAATGGGTTAGTTATAATATTTCTTTAGAGTCCTAGATGCGGGTGATCAACAAGGACACTAAGGTGGGAGTCGATTGGGTTGGAATGTGGCTAGATCACATGGCCTTCCACAGACTAGCACAGTGGTCTAAAAAAGGCATTCACAACAGCCATAAATACAGGGTGCCGTCTCCAACCTGTTAACTACCACCCACTTCGGCTCTGTGAAAACATGAATTCCCAGGATAATTTCACCTTTGCACCTGTCCATCAACCTTTTCCTCTATAATGCCTCTGCCCTCAAGCCGCTGCAGGCCCCAGCTCCTGCAAAACCACTGGGAGACGCTGCCACCTCCTATCTTGCATTTATTTCGGTTCCTAAATTCACTTCACCCAGAGCTTGGATTGTCATTTTGTCTTCCATCTAGCCTTTGTTGTTAATCCCTCCACTGAGCAATCCGCAAGTTCAATTGCATCTCTGCATCACACTTAGCCCAATTCCGGAAGGAATTCTCAAAATCTTGTAGATGATTTGCCAAGAATGCGACATCGTATGTGCAACTGCAGGGGCGGAAGCAGAGGAAGCCTAAGACACCCCCAACATTCTCCAACTTCGGACACCACTTCCTCCTTAACCGAGCAGGCTCCCGGGTGTTACCCAAATACCCATAGTGGAAGAGGCCGCCTCCGTTCGATGCCCCCTAATTTGCCTCCCAGTAGCTTTCCTTCCATTTCTGCTTCGTCCCCCAGAGGCACTCCACCCCATCCATAGCTCTAACCCCATAATGCCTAATTCAATTTTCGTTCTGCCCTAAACAGGCCCATCATCATGGCCACTATCTCTATTTTCTTTCATGAGGTGGGGCAAGTCATTGAGGGATAGGCCACAGAGGGTGGTGGTCGCACTAGAGCCATTGTGGAGCAGGACACTATGGGTGATGGTAGCACCAGAGTAATTGAGGGATAGGACATGGCGGGTGGTGGATGCACCATAGAAGGATGCAGTCACACCAAAGCTGAACCAGACATGGCTCAGATGAACATCCACGAGGTAGGGAAGAGGAGCACTGAGCAGGAGACAAGACGAGTAGGGAAGGAGGTGTACAAGGACTAGTACATAGACAAGGTTATGGACCCTTACTGCTATTTCATCGAGGAAGAACATCCGGCATAGCAGGAAGGCAACACGGAGACCTCGCAACAGGCAGGTGGTGACATGGAGGACTACAGGCGTTTCATCGTGGAGGAACACCCGTCGTCTCTGCCTTGCTCCTAGTCAGCCACTTTGCTTTCCGCGTGTCCACCACACAGTCTGCCAAATGTTTTCCACTTAGCATGCCACGTGTCTTTCTCTCATGTTTTTGGAAATATGCTTTCTAGTTTTTTGTTTCAATGGGGTTCCGAGGAAAAAACAAGTGGTTTTAGGCTCTTCAGTTAGATTTTGTTTCATTATGAAAATTGATAACAAATTGTGCACTTTGCTGGTTTCCCCTGCGTGGGCAGGAAGCTAAATTTTGAAATCACTTTTGATACGGACTAGTTTCTCTTTCTGGGCAGTCTAGATCTAGACTCTGGGATTTTTTACCATTACTTAGGCATGGATAGGTACAGGCTAAGGCCTTAGTGTACAATATTTTTTCAATAATAGAATTCACATAACTTAGAAAAAAAATATGTCTTTAGAGACTTGGGCTTCATCCACCTATGTATGTACCAAAAGGTGAAATATATCTCACCTTCCACCATTAAAACTAACCCCTTTGGTGTTGTCCTAGTGGGCCAAGTTACTTAGGCTAACTAAAATAGCACAATGATATAAATTAAATGATTGGTGAATACTGATAGATATCAATGTATGATAAGTTTCAAAGCACTTACTCCATGATACATCTCATGTTGCTAAAATTAAAAAACATAAAAAACACTTAAATTATAACTTTATTATTATTATTGTGAATTATAAAAAGAATTAAAATACAATTTCAACACATAGATTTTTAAAAACATGGAACAAGATTCTTAATCATGAAAATTTACCCCATTTCACGATGAAGATTCTTAATTTGTAAATAGGTTTTTCAATTAATTAATTTAATTAAAATGAAAAATGGCATAACTACTTTAAAATATAAATGTCAACATTTTACGTGCATGTACTACTAAGAATATTTTAGAATATTGCATGAAGATTAATTCTCTGGAATCCAACTAATACTTATTTCTAATTAAATTAAAGTTCGAAAAGCTATATTCCAAAATAAACTTAAACTATTATTATGATTATTATAAGTTAAACACATACATTTCAAAAAACATGGACAATATTCTTGACCATGTAGATGTAACCCCACTTTACCGTGAATATTGTGATATGAAAATAGACTTTATTACAATATCATGGGCCAATACTGTGGCTTATTAATAGCACATGCCCAAAAAACCATAACTCACTTCATATGACACTTGTTAATATGACATTTTATTTTAATCAATCATTTTAATTAAAATGAGAAAAAAACAAAACCATGTTGGAGATAAATTTCATCTTTTGATTTGCGTATACTATTAAGAATATTCTATAAAATTTAAATTCCCATCATTTTACTAATAATTATTGCTAATTAAAATTAAAATTATAAAATTTTAAAGATATTTTAATAAATAACTTTATAAATAATTTAGCATAATAATTTTTTGCTTATATATTTAAGGTTAAATAAGAAAATTAATTTTAAATAAATACATATATATGGATGGAAAAATCACAAAGAATTTGAGCCTGTTTTATTAATGGGAAACAATATAATAAATAAATAGAAGTTAAAAATTACAATATAAAAGAAATATGTAAGAAGGGTTGTAGTTTCACTTTGATCTCAATTTTCCATGTTAAAGAATGTATGATGTTCAAATGAATATTAAAAGTAAAATGCATATACAAAAATAATGGTAGAGAACTTCGCATAAGGATGAGGATGATTTGTTAGAGTTTTCAAAGGGGTTGGATTTATTAGTGAGGAGTCAACAACTTTTTATTTATGACCCAGGCTTATTTTTTATAACGGTATGTTTTATTAAAATGTTAGTGTAGTCTTGAAATTTGTTAGGATTTCATCTTTGTATAGATATAATTATATTAAAGCCCACTACCTTGTCATCTTAAAGAATGGATTTTAATTATTATAGTTCAATACCATTTTTCATCTTTGTATAGATATAACTATATTAAATCCCACGACCTTCTCATCTTCAAGAATGAATACTAATTATTATAAATCAATAATATGTTTCATGAATAGTTAGTGCAATTAGTTGGGGGTTGATAGGTAGTTAAGGCAATTAGTTGGGGTTGGCATGTGATGTTAATACTAATTATTATAAATCAATAACATGTTTCATGAATAGTTAGTGCAATTAATTGGGGGTTGATATGTAGTTAATGCAATTAGTTGGGGTTGACATGTGATGTTACTGTGAAACAAAAATATTCATGTTCATTTTCCTTAAGCAGTAGGAATATTCATGTTCATTTTTCTTAAGTAATAGGAATATAAGTTAAAAATGAAGTATAATCTTTACCTCAATTAAGAGGTCCCTTAATTATTAAAATGAAATAGTCATGCTAGGAAATGGTGGTGGGTAGGGGTAGGGGTAGGTTCCACATTATTTAATTATAAATTATTTCACTTCAAAATTTTAGGTAGGGATTTTAGCTGGGAAAAATTGTTCAATGAATTGTATCAGAAACTCAGTAATTTGATTTTCTATTATATCAAATCTTTGAGATGAAAATAACCGTCTTGACACACCCGGAAACAAAGGGAATGAGATTCTTTGAAGATATCTTAAATTAAATAGAGGAAATCGATTTAACACTTCATGATTTGTTTCATCTTATCATAAATGGAGACTTCACATCAAATGGAAAGGTTAGAAATTTAACATAAATGTAGACTTATGATTTTGTATCTTGTGGGCTTTCCATACTAGGAAAGGATTTTGTATCTTGTGTGATTTAAATGAATTTAAGTGAAAGCTTTGATACATTGTGAAGAAACAACAAAATCCTAATTTAAGTGAAAGTTTTGATACATTGAGAAGGAAACAACAAAATCCCACTATAAAGTGACGAATTAGGATAGCCATTAACATAACTAAGTTGAAAGATAAATTTACAAGCTTATTACAAAAGAAAAGTAGTTTAAAAGAAAAATGTGCAATTGATTTACCCAAAATTATATTAAAACTTAAGAACCATACAAAATAAGTTGAAGTCATAATTGACATTCAAAAGATCCAACACTCACAAAATTATGAATAGCTAAAATAAATACAATCACGGATGGTTAGAGTTGTGAATCTCCTTAATCTATTAAAAAAATAATTGTATCAACTTTTTCTCTTATAAATTTGAACTTCATTATGAATTTTGGCCAGACCATTCATCATAACATGATAAAGTTCTATTGTGCAACCCTGATGAAAACATGATCAATATTACAATTGAGGTATTCCTTAAATCACAATTGGACAAGAGGAATGTGAGGATGAAACATTCATAGAGCCTTAAGAGTACATGTATGTTGAAGCCCCTAATTAACATGGTAGTTATTAATATTTATCGTATTTTATTATGTTTTATTTATTTTAATATTGTTAACATCAACATGTGAAGAAAAAAATACATGATAGCTATTGAGGAGGTAAAATAGAAGGTATCCTCAATATCGAGGAGTGAATGGTCAAATCAGTTTGTTAGATATTTGAACTTAGGATTTTTATTTTATTATATATATTTTTTATTGTGTTAAGTGATATTCATTATTATAAAAGTAGCAATAAAATAAAATAAAAATATTTTTTTATAAGAATAAATAAAATAGGTTTGTGAAACTTATTTTATTTATTTATTTTTAATTAGAAATTATAATTTTTTTCTCTCTAACATAAATTGACAGGTTATTTGTTTAGGTTTCAATTTTTTCTAGTTTTAATTTGGGAAGCCTCACAGAAAAAGAAAGCAACTTGCTACTATTTCCCTCACCTCCTTGCTTCCAATTCCTTCAACAGTTTCTGGTGGATCCTTTGGTTCTTGGATCACCCTTGGAAAGAATTTTTTCCTTCCAGATTCTGAACAAGTAACCCCATCTCATTTAGTCCAATTTTCTACAAGTAGACAGTCTTGGTGGTAGTCAGTTTAGGTTTACTTATGCTATCTTTGTGCATTCCCTTAATTTATTTCTCAACCTTGGTTTACTTTCAGCAAGTGGCATAGGTAAATAGAGGGTTGTGGTCTCCTTTTGGTTCATGAATCCCTTCCACATCTTGAGGTTTTCTATTTATGGGTTCTAGTGAATGTTCCTAGGACTGTAGTGGTTGAAAAGGCTACCCTTGGGGACCACTCTCCACACATGTCTCTCATTCTCTCTTAATCTCGCCCCGATTCCAAAGGGTGCCTTTCCCTTCTATGGGTTCATATCCCATTCATTTCTATTAGTATGCCATGTTAGAGTGCTTGGTTTCATCGAGGAATGATTGATCACCAAGAATTTGGCCACACTCTATGAAAGCGAGGGCTGGAGGTTTTACAACATGGTTCAAAGAGCTCACATTTTAACTTGTTCAAGAGGAACTTCATTAAGTTGAGTGATATTTGACTAACAAAAGATGCACCCTTATAGACATGAAATTTTTCGCTGAAGTTACTGACTAGGTTCCTAATGTTAGACACACTTGTGGGTGTTACAACCAACACATGTATATGATGGACAACTATTGGCACTTCAAGTTCCTTCTTGGATAGGTCTTGGTGGGAATAAAATAAGTTATAGAGGACATTATCCTCTCTTTGGACCACATGTAGTGATAATAGATAGCTCTACATCGATGGTTGGGTCACATTGAGAAACATGTGGGCATCCCTCCAAAATTAGGATGTTTTTTGAGTAGAAATAAGGAGCCCATACTAGATAAAGCTAGAAATAGATAAATCCTCTTGATTGTCTTTTTGTTTCTTGTCCTTATTTCTCTATGTTTTGAGTTTGTATTTCTTAGTCTATAAAGGGCCCAAATGGCCCTGCTTCTAGTTTATATTTTTTGGTTTTTGAAACTATAAACAAAAGTTTGTCTTTTGCTCTCTTGGAATGACTAACATTCTAGGTCTAGTCTGGACTGATTTTCCCACTGAATGACTATGTCAAGATTCAATGACTTCAAAAATACTCTTTGTTTTCAAGAAATATAAAATATTTACTTCACAATTTTTTTTTTTTTGAAATGGAGAGAGAAAAATAAAATAAAATACCCTATATGTAAATTTCTTAATTGTTTAGATATAAAAAGATATTTGAAATTTTGACTAATATTTTTGAAATTAAAAATAAATATTAAATATATAAACTATTGATTAAGAATAATTTTTTTTGAAATTTTTTTAAACTCATTTTTATGTATTTATTTATAATTGTTTAGAGAATTTTCGGCGAAATCACATAAATAATAATTTGTCGACGCGTTTCGAACCAACCAGTGTGGTTCATCGTCAGGACAAGTTGAATAACCAATCTAGCTTCGCTTGTTAAATAGGATGTGCAGAGACTCCAACGGCTATATTGCCAACAACTAATTTTGACCTAATGACCCAAGTCAAACCACTAACAATCTTGTTTTATTTAATTTATTATTATTTTTCGAAATAAGCTAAATTAGTTAAATAATATTAAAAGAATTCATTTGTTAAAATAGCTAATTTTAATTGTTTATTAATAGATGTATATGTATATCTAAAAAGGAATAATATATAGTTTTTATTTATTATTTCTAGAAATTAAATTATATATTAAAAGAATCTTATTTGTTAATTTAACTAAATGTATTTGTTTATTAATAATATATAATTTATTTAATTATAATGGTCCATTAAATTAATAAATTATATCAAATTTCATAAATATAATAATTTATATTTATTAAATAATCTATATTTATCAAATATTTTATTAATCCAATATTATTAAGTACCCTAGTCAAACAAATAGTATTCTTGTTATATTAAATTACTGTTATTCTTAGAATTTAGTTACATTAGGTACACTCTATAATTGAGGAATTATTTGTTAATGAGAAAGTTTATTAATAATTGTATATATATAAAAGGGAAACTAACTCAAACCAACTTATTACTATTGGTACCTCATATATTTATTAATAATAAATTTATTTATCACTTAAACCTAATGGTCATTTTTAAATTAGATCTTCTCTCAAGATCTAATTGTATTTATTAACTAATCAATATTTTTTTAGTAGTCAATATATTCCAATAATCTTATTCCAATTGATCATGTAATTAGGTAAATATATTATTACCTATGAGGGTTTAAATGTTTTATTTATCAAATATATATGAAAAGCGCTAATAATTATTATTTCAAATCTCAAATCTCAAGGAATATTAGTAATCAAATATATATACATAACTAATTGAAATTATGAAAACAAAAATCTAATAAAATTATTTCATGAATATTATTAATCTAATAATAATATACCCAATAATAACCGAAAAGAAATATGTTAATACAATAATTAGCCCTAAATTAACTAATACCCATTAATAACCCATACAACGAAAAGGACTAAACCAAACTAAAACTATAAGAGCTAGGATTTAAAGGGGAAAAAAACTAGGGAAAAAAGGGAACCAACCACCGAAAACCAACCTTAATGCGAGGAAGAAAAAACCCTCGGACCTAACAAAAAAGGGGATTGAGGAGGCTAGGAAGACAAGGCTGGGACCCGGCAACTGTTAATCTTCCAGCCATCATCCCTATTAAGATTGTTCGGCCTTTTCTCAATCTCCAGGGCCTCAGCCCTGGCTGAGCATGCCGGGAAGACTATGCATCATATATGTATAGAAGAGACTCAAGTCATTGCCAAAGTTGCGCAGTTTCACCATCGTAAATTTAGAGAGGCCCTGGAGATTGAGAAAAGGCCGAACAATCTTAATAGGGATGATGGTTGGAAGATTAGCAGTTGCTCGGTCCCAACCTTGTCTTCCTAGCCTCCTCAATCCCCTTTTTTGTTAGGTCCGAGGGTTTTTTCTTCCTCGCATTAAGGTTGGTTTTCGGTGGTTGGTTCCCTTTTTTCCCTAGTTTTTTTCCCCTTTAAATCCTAGCTCTTATAGTTTTAGTTTGGTTTAGTCCTTTTCGTTGTATGGGTTATTAATGGGTATTAGTTAATTTAGGGCTAATTATTGTATTAACATATTTCTTTTCGGTTATTATTGGGTATATTATTATTAGATTAATAATATTCATGAAATAATTTTATTAGATTTTTGTTTTCATAATTTCAATTAGTTATGTATATATATTTGATTACTAATATTCCTTGAGATTTGAGATTTGAAATAATAATTATTAGCGCTTTTCATATATATTTGATAAATAAAACATTTTAACCCTCATAGGTAATAATATATTTACCTAATTACATGATCAATTGGAATAAGATTATTGGAATATATTGACTACTAAATAAATATTGATTAGTTAATAAATACAATTAGATCTTGAGAGAAGATCTAATTTAAAAATGACCATTAGATTTAAGTGATAAATAAATTTATTATTAATAAATATATGAGGTACCAATAGTAATTAGTTAGTTTGAGTTAGTTTCCTTTTTATATATATACAATTATTAATAAACTTGCTCATTAACAAATAACTCCTCAATTATAGAGGGTACCTAATGTAACTAAATTCTAAGAATAACAGTAATTTAATATAACAAGAATACTATTGGTTTGACTAGGGTACTTAGTAATATTGGATTAATAAAATATTTAATAAATATAGACTATTTAATAAACATGAATTATTATATCTATGAAATTTGATATAATTTATTAATTTAATGGACCCTTATAATAAATAAATTATATATTCTAATAAACAAATACATTTAGTTAAATTAACAAATAAGATTCTTTTAATATATAATTTAATTTCTAGAAATAATAAATAAAAACTATATATTATTCCTTTTTAGATATACATATACATCTATTAATAAACAATTAAAATTAGCTATTTTAACAAATGAATTCTTTTAATATTATTTAACTAATTTAGCTTATTTCGAAAAATAATAATAAATTAAATAAAACAAGATTGTTAGTGGTTTGACTTGGGTCATTAGGTCAAAATTAGTTGTTGGCAATATAGCCGTTGGAGTCTCTGCACATCCTATTTAACAAGCGAAGCTAGATTGGTTATTCAACTTGTCTTGACGATGAACCACACTGGTTGGTTCGAAACACGTCGACAAATTATTATTTATGTGATTTCGCCGAAAATTCTCTAAACAATGTTATGGATCACAGAAGTCTAAATTCCTTATTTATAATTGTTTTTAAGAAAAACAAATAAAATTTACAAATACCCTTAAATATTTCAAATATTTATTAAAAAAAATTAAATTTCTCTCTATATATAGTTTTAAAAGTAGATCATTGATTTAATCATAATCAAACCTAAAACAAAAGTCTTATTCATCAAAACTATAAACAATTATCAAAATGAAAGTAATTTCCGTTATGATATTAACATATAACAACTTTACACGTAACAAACTTTTATATTTATTAAAATTTATTTTTAATCAAAATAAAATGACAACTTACACGTAACAGACTTTTATTTAATAAAGTTTATTTTTAATCACAATAAATGTTCGCATTAATATTAATATTAATATTTAAATTAATAATATATATCATATATATATATAATATATATATATAATATTATATATAATATATATATATTATAATATATATATATATTTTTTTGATTTTATCTATTATTCCTATACATTCTAGCATCTCGGTAATATACAACTATTTTGTGAGAGATCATCATCATTAATAGATTTTTACCTTGAATATATATTTTTGTATATTTAAAAAATATTAGAAAAAAATAAATTATATAATAACAATATATTCACTTGAATAATTGTTTTTCCAAAAATAAATCTTTTTCATTCAATTTATTACAAATTGAGAATCACCAGAAACCTGTACTATTTAAGACCTTTTTTTATAATTAATCTAACTGCACTATTCCACTAACACCACAAACCAAAGATACTTCTTTTATTAATTTTCCTTTTCAATGTCATCTAATGGATTTTTCATTGATTTTTTTTACAGATTACATATTATATATAAATATATTAAATAAAAAGTAAACAATAAAAAGGGCAAAACTAAGAGTTCTTGACACACAAATTCTAATACTAATAAACTAATGTTGCCACATTTATATATATATATATACACTATACACTTACTCCCATATCATTGGAAAAGTTTGATGGTTTAACATTACAAATCTCAAATTCAACTTTGTAAAAATATTCATAAATATATCAATTTATTTATACTACTTAAATGAATAATAACTTAAGAATAGGGAGGATTATATTGTAAATCATTTTCTTTGATAAGAACTCCTCTTTCGTACCACTATATGCCATTGTGTATCATTGGATTAATTGTTAGATGATGGAATAATGTTAAACCATTGGATCATTGGTGGAGAATATTGCACTAGAATGTAGTTATTTTTTTAGACTCTTTCAACCCTATATTCTTCTTCTCACATCCACAAATTATTGAAACCCAAGGGAGCCACCACCTCCTTGCACTGTTGAAAGTTGTTTGGATACCCATGGTTGCCATGGCTTGCATTGTAAAATATCATCATCCTCTATGTCTGCTCGACGAAAATCCGAGGAGTCGCTAGAACCTAACGTCATTGTGGGACGTACCCCCTTTCTAGATTCATGTTGGTTTTAGTTTTTAGAATTCTTCACAACCCTTTACATCATAGATTTATTCTATAACACTCAGAGGATAGGGATTCCTCCCACCCTTCATATTGTTGGAGATATTTTCAATTTCCTTGTACATACAGATTTAGGATTTCATAATAATAAACATAGTTAGAGTGTTTTGTATAAACGAATGGCTGTGTGTAGGCCAAATAGTTGCAAGTATTTATTGTGCAAGATGTTGGGAATAGGAATAAAAATGAAGAAGTGGGAGTCAATTTCTCTTTGTTAGCAGGGGATAAACCTTCCATTTTTTCCTTAAATTATAGTCAGCCTTCATCTTTAGCTATGAAATTTAAAGTAGGGAGCTCCTGCAATGCCTCCCCACCATGGAGTAGTGATGAAAAGGATGGCCATTACATGTTTGAGCCGTGAGAGAATTTGACGGCTCCTTGAAATAACATATATTTCTTTTTTTTTGTTGACTAGTGGAATCGACAATGATGGTGGTATCGTACTCATGTTACACGAGGTTGAATCCCACCGATTGCCACTATAACCTCTATGAGGAACTGCCCAGCTCACAAGAATGGCCCTCAGGTAAAACGAGACTCGAACTCATGACTTGCACAGCGGCACAAATGAATTAACAGATCATCCATTGGCCATGAGACCAAACCTCTGTGGGCTTGTAATAACATATATTTCACCTCACTCTTATTTATTTTATTTTCATTGGGTTTTGCCTAAATGTTAGTCTGGTATTTCTTCAATTTTCATGTACATACATATTTAAGGTTTCATAATAATAAACATAGTTAGGGGGTTTTATATAAATGAACAGTTGTGTGCAAGCCCAACAATTGCAAATATTTACTGTGTAAGATGTTGGGAACAAGAATAAAATCGGAGAAGGGGAAGTAAAATTCGCTTTGTCAATAGTGGTATAACCTTCCATTTCATCCTCAGACCATAGTCCACCTTCATCTTCAACTATGAAATTTAAAGTAGGGAGCTCTTGTAATTCCTCCCCATCGTGGTGTAGTGATGACAACAATGGCCACTACATGTTTGAACTTGGAGAGAATTTGATAACTCTATGTAATAACATATATTTGACCTCACTGTTATTTATCTGATTTCCAATTGTTTTTTCATAAATGTTAGTCGAGGATCCCATCAACCATTTTTAGGTTTATTGTTTGATATCACAACCTAATTTACAAATAATCCCTTTCCTTGATGTATTATTCTCATATGTCTTCTACTCTATGCTATGCAGATAAAATATTTAGTAAAATGGGGTGAGGTAAGGATCTATGAGATATTATATGTTGGATTTTTTTGTTATAGATCATGTATCCGACGAATTTTATTTTGATGGGAGAATGGACAATATTTGTAGGTACATTTGGGAATGTTTTGGAGTGTTGGGACCAAAAATCAAAGGATCTCATATCTAGTGAAATCGTTTGTGGCTTAAAAAAGTACCAAGAGGCAAAAATGA
>APFE031002268.1:0-14630 GCA_000404065.3 Pinus taeda | reverse complement strand
ACAAAAAATTGTGCCAGAGACACATATAGCTACATCGCTTATATGAAAACTACATAAAAATATCTAAGTAGACAAATCAAAGTTGCTCATGATAGAATGACACTACATGAGCCATCTTGCGCAGTAGTTGACCAATATGGCTAGGGACTCCTATATTTTATTACTATAGTCGCAAATAATATAGTGCCATAGATGAAACTCCTCATTTGTGGCACCCTCGGATAAATAGGCTCGATTATAATATACTGAGGTTGAAGTAATGGAACCCATTCTAGTGAAAAGGAAACTAAGATCGCACTGTATTTATTTTTCCTTCCTTTTCTTTAGATAGTTGTTCTTTCATATTGACTAGAACTCCCTCACTCCAGGTTAAAAGTGTTGACTCTATAAAATCTAACCCATATTGCATGTATGATCGACTTGCTACATGTAATTTTGATCTACCTTCCAATCTTGCAATAATGAATAGGATCATTCTCAAAGGTAACCAGGTCATATATTTTATGTTCATATTTCCATCCTTGGTTGGTTTGGCTCGAGGTCTGCAATGGGTGGCGATGTAATCTTTCACTGTCAACCCACTGCTTCTCCCACCTAGGAGAGATATGAGGGAACCCCTCAAATATAGTCCTATCAAAAAGTATATATCTTATACCCTTATCTCGAGTAGATGTTTCCCAAACCTGAATGCTTGTGCCTAAACATCCCATGAACGAACAAGGTATTTCAACAATTCCATCTATTGCGTCATACCAGGAAGCTAAAATAATTTAAGTAATTCACAATTCCTTAATCCCTGGATGGTAGTAGGATCATTTTCTACATTCAAATAATATTCCTCATGTTCTCTTTCTCTCCACACTAAATCCATTTTATGTTGAGAAACCCCTGAAACATCAACAAGAGGTTCATTAGGATCTTTTTCATGCAAACAACTTGACAAATTTTGAGGAAAAACTGTTGAAAAAACTTTGGATTTGATCCCAACACACCCCACAAGATAAAACTAGAGTGTTTCACCCCTACCTGCAGTACAATATTGCTTAGGTGCAATACATTTTTCAACCCTCTGGGCTTGCATTGGTCCTAGGGCAAAATTTCGAAACCCTAGGGCCCTCAAAAACTCTAAATTTTGCATGAAATCATAAAATGGAACCTACAAGAAAGAGAGAGAAAACTTTTAGCGCCTACCTGGAAGTGAGGGTACTCAAAATGGTCGACTAGATTTGCGCAATAAGCTGCACAAGATCGAGAACAAAAGTACTCAAATCTCTCACTGTTGAATGTAAATGTGAAATGGTGAAAGTGAACAGTAATTTTTGAGTATATATGGTCATATTTTCATTATTTTATTCATATTTAATGTTTTGATCTAGTTGTGATTCATTTTTACTATGAAACATGTATGTTTAATCCTTTCTGTGGTGTTTTGAGCAGGTTGATAGTTGTTAATGGATTTTGTTGTGCTTTAAATGGGTTATTTTGATGGAAGAGTACACTTTTATCTCTTTTTAGGGATTTTTAAACCTACAAAAAAGGAACCCATTGGAGTCCCCTTTTAGCTCTTTTCAGACTCCCAAAAAATGAAAAGATTGTTGAGTAATTTTCTTTTTGAACTCGTAAAGGTAAATGAAAACATGTCTACTCAGTACAAGTTTAGCCCTTTTTCGGACTGAGATAGACTAACTATGAAAAAGGAAAACCTTAGTCAAACATGGCTAAGAGGCTCTCTTGAGTATTGTTTTCTACCTTTTTAGACTTGAGAGACTATCTACGAAAATGACATCTGGAGTTTTCTTTTTTTGCCTCTTTTTCAAACTCTCTAAACATGAAAAATATGTTGAGTTTTACCTTTGTTGGACTCGTTAAAACATCAAACAATGATGGACTTGTCGAACATGACAAGGTCAAGCCACGTATTCTTAGGGTTTGTTGAATATACTCGGAGGGATTCATCTGAAGGATGAACTTATAGATCAAGCATATGTTATCCTCCTCTAGCTTGTTAAAAAATAAAGAGGTACTGACCAGTATGGTTGAGGAAATTTGGAAAACAAGGTACTCCATTTGTTAATGGCAACGAGTCACTCTTGAACATGACACTCTCCCACTTCATCTCCATGATTTTTTTGTTGGGTAGTCTGCTCGTATTTCATTCATCATACCTTTTCACAAAACCTCCATTTCGGTATTTGGACACTGTTGCCAACTCCATTCAGTGTCACCGGTGTGTTCAAGAGAAGTCATTCAGTTGATATAAATTACAATACTCTTAAGCCTTCATTCCATGTTTTCCTTTCCTGATCCATTTCTATATTAGCATCATTTGTCTCAATCATGATACTCGTTTCATGTCATTAATTGGGGATACATCAAGACCCTCTCGTGATAAGTCACTTCTTGTCGATATCATCACATTATCTAGGAAGTTGACTTAGAAACACCCATCGGTACCTTGGTTCTTACATACATCGATGGAAAGTTTCCTCACTTCCAGCAACAGGTTTACATCAATGGCCATCAACCAAAAGATTACATGTGGTGTTTGACATAAAATCATTTATTCACACCATGTGGATTGTACTTGAGTACCTTGACTTCCATTAACATCATCGGTGGTTTCTCTCGTGTCTATTAACGAATTAGATCATTGGTCGGTTATTAGATGGTGTCTACCATATTTGACCTAAGATCATTTATTCACGTGGTTAGACTCATATATTGGTTGGTCGTGTGAACGAGATAGAAGACCCCGAATCTAGTTTCATCAATCCAAGCTGCAATTTCATGAGTTATACAGAAATCACAATGTATGATGGTTGTGATCATACATATAGTCATCCAGTCATGGTCCACCAGTTGTCATCTTTGGATGTATATTTTAATCATTTCTACTTGTTATGTTAGCTTATGTGTTGAGTATGGGTGTGCCTCCCTCAGCAAAAAGATGTCAT
Organism: Pinus taeda; assembly: GCA_000404065.3. Taxonomy (NCBI): domain Eukaryota; kingdom Viridiplantae; phylum Streptophyta; class Pinopsida; order Pinales; family Pinaceae; genus Pinus; species Pinus taeda. The sequence goes on along the minus strand of APFE031002268.1, from coordinate 11,676 downwards.
GATGTAAATGTATTGTAACATGAGACAGTCTCGCCAATTCTTCTTGATCCCAACTTGTCACAAGGTAAAGCACTTCAGTCATCAATCGTCATCTTTGAATTTATGCTTTAGGGGTCACTCTGTTATGGGAAATTTTTTCATATCCGACCAACAAGCCTCCTAATAGGATCAATCAACATCCTATTCCCCTTTACATCATCATCTTGCACAAATCCCTAAGCATGTCTCTTTCATTCCCCAAGGTTTCTGCCCTAAACTGCATCATCTGAGCTAGTTTTAGGACCAACGCACCTTGGCCTCTTGCTAGATAGCATTCAACTACAGGTTGCTCCACTGTGGCTTGCATTGATCACATACAAGTTACTCCCCTTTGCACCTACGTTGGTTCTCGAAAGTTGAGAAAAAGAGAGAGAATCCTGAAGCCTCCATTTCTAGAAGCTTCCAAGATCTGTTATAACCATTTACCTCCAATAAAATAGTTAGATTATATCCTATCATACCTTGTATTTTCCATCCCTTATCCTTAGATCTCATCTTCCCATCAAGAGTGGATCTCAATCTCAATATTGGTAAAAGGATAAGAACTCCCAACTTACCCCACTCCTCTATATAGTTACAACCTTCCATATGCAAGAGATTGGATTTTGGAGAGTGATTCTACCCTTATATTGTTGTTGCGAGAGTAATATTTCATGCATATTGGGTGATTGGAGGTACAATTTATGATAAAGGAAGGACAAGGAAAAAACTTGGAGGAGATATTCTACAAGATCAACACCTTTTTATGGTTGTAACTCACTCCATTTATATCGATACGAAGAGTTCTTTGTTTTCCTATATGTGATGTCGTTATTTCATGTATTTCAATACCATGTTGATATGTTGAATAAAGTAGATAGATGATGCTACATATATCTTGTAGTTTCTTGCCTTGCGTTGTCTAGTTTTGCATGTTCTAATTTAGGCAATTGGAGCTAGGATTGGAGCATTCAAGCCAAAGAAGGAGAGAAACATGCAACAGATGCCAAGTAATGGTTTCATCCCTTCATCTAGTTACTTTATGGAAAAGATTGGGTCCTTTGTCTCTTTATTGTTCTAGGTTAGCCACCAAACCTAGGGGAGGTACTTTTGTCTGCAATTGTAAATCCCACATAACACAAAGGAAGCGCTTATATATGCGGGTATGCTTAAGAACAATAATGTATACATTATGAAGTAAATTTGATCATGTTTTGTAGTGACAAAACTTGGTTTTTGTGTTGACTAACAATTTATGGTTTTGCAATGGTATGATATGATTATGGTGATTCAATATTAATTCAGTATTCTATGGTTGAGTATGGTATCTTGGTTTGTTCAGTGAATGGTTGATTGAGATTCAGTTTAGTGATTGGTTTGTTGATGTTACAAGGATTCAGTTGGTTCAATGATTGTCTTTTAGATTCAATATTCAATTTTGTATTGAGCTTAGTGATGGGTGTGGGTCTAGTTTGAAAATATGATGAAAGGTCACCTACATGTTTTGATGTTTTGAGTCAGGTGGATCCAATATGAAATATTATGAAACGTGGTCCAGGAAGAGATGATGAGGTTTGGATCCTTTAGTAAGGGAGTCAGAGATTCCTTTCAATGGTAGTTGGTAAATTTGTTCAAGGGGTAGGTGCTTCCTTCCAGTAGGAGCTAGTGAACGAGATCAAAGGGTTGTATCTCCCTTTCAGTGCGTGTTGGATAATGAGTGGATGTTATAGTCTCCTACATGTGGGTTCTAGCATGCTGGTAAGGGTCTGCACTAGTACAAGATGTAATGAATTTTTCTTAATAATAAAAGAAGAAGACCAAGACAAGGACAATGGTGGTTTTCTCCCACATTGGGTTTCCACCTAAAATCCCGGTGTTCATATGTGTTTCTTATGTGTTGTAATTTACCTTCTCTTTACTACATATTAAATGTCTAATGAAATTAATAATTCATTGGTTAAAGATAAACAATTGATGGAGTCATGATAAATTAAGTAATATGGATATTCGTTGTTTTCATTCACTAGAGTCACATAGATATGATGGTTGCATGAAGAACAATAACATACATAATTTAGAATATGAAATGAAAAGTTAAAGTGGATTTAAAATAATGATTCACCCCCCACCCCCTAGTATTTTCCCAACATAAATATTTATTATTACATTATCATGAAGGTATTTTCTGTATTATTAAGTTTATATTAATTCGATGTTAAGTATATAAGGAATTACATATTTTATTTATATTAATTATTATTATAATATGAAGTATTAGTGTCTACTAAGACTTATATGGTTTATTGGACCTTAAAAGGGTAACAGATTAATTATAATTCAACATTTTATTTCTATGCTAAAAAATAAGTGAAAAGACATTCTTAGATCGCCATAGTTTTGTTGAGTTAAAAGGTCAAGAAGGTTAGTAGCATGACAAATATTTTTAAAATCAGATAGAATGTGAGTATAAGATGGACTATCTAAAAAAAGTGTTTTTCATCTTCAACCCTCTTAGGATTTCATAGGTGACAAACTCTTTCATCCCATTGTGTTTTTGGAATTGAACAATGACCAATTTCACAATGAATCTCATGGAAATTAGTTATAATCTTAGGAATGTTCATTTTCTTCTTAACACTAGTCAAGATAAAGAGATAATTTTGGTTTTTTAGATTAGAGTTGATCACCTCCTTATAATACCGTAGTTTCCTTATTCACTATAACTCTTTATTTCCAAGCAATTTCTCCTTAAATTTGGAAGTAATAATATTTTTAGCATTATCTTGATTCTACAAGATGATCTCCTCCTTTATTCTCTACTGGTCCAACCAAGACTAGGAATATTTATGCCACCTTGCTTGAGCTGAAGGTGGGGGTTTTGGATAGAGTTATTAGCAATTTTAGGAAACCTCTTGGTGTCCATGTTTCAAAACTTCTTCTTATACTTAATATACCTAGTCATAGCCAGGCTTTCAATGGGAGAAAGACTTGCTTCAATTAGGAGGATAGGATAGGGAGCATTTCCTTTAATCTTGAGGTTGGAGGTTATAAATGAGTTTTGGATTTGTTCAATAAATTCCTCCATGAATTTCTAGATATATTGCAACCCCAAACTTTACATCCATATAAAATAAAAGGAGTGATGATTGTCTCAAAGAGGAATTTATTTTTATTTCAAATCCAAAGATCTATTGACTTATAATTGTTTCCAAGCCCATAGTAAGCTTTCCAAAGATCTATTGATTTATAATTGTTTCCAAGCTTGACTTATAATTCTAATTGAGCTTATGATAGATGTCAATTCCTAAATATTTGTATGAAATAACTTCCTCCAAAGAGTTGTTGTCATAAATGAAAGTATCATAAGTGATTTTTTAGATTTAATTACCGTGAATGGTTATTTTTAGTATTTATAATCATATTTATCTTGGAGTATTATGAGTTGTTTTCCAAGATTATAATGGCTTATTTCCAAAAGTAAAACATTGTTAACATAAAGGAGAATGGTTATGACCATATTACTGAGCATGGGGCCAACACAACTTGCATATTCCAAACACTTCCATCTTGACTCCAAAATTGCATTTAATTTCTTTCTACGAACCCTTAATTGTCTTAAGATCATTCTCCTACAACATTTTCACAACAACCCTCAACTTGATAGGAACCATTATCTCTTCTAGCATCTTTCATAACTTTGTTCTAGGAATGGTGTCAAAAGATATTCTATAGTTAACAAAACAATTGAAGATATCAATTTTATCATTACAACATTCCTCTGCAATTATCCTAAGAGTAACAAGATGTTCCATAATTGAATGATATCTCTTAAACCCAGCTTAGCCTTTAGCTATTTTACCATGGATTTCAAGGTAAAGGTTAATCTTCTTTTCCAAAATAAGCACATATATCTTGGCTAAAATGTGGCTAATCATAATGGTCCTGATATTAGAGGGAATTCCTTTACCCCATTTTTAAAGATAGACGGCTTAGGAAATCCTTTCTTCATTGCTAAATTAAAGAGTTGTGTATTTGCATGATGATGATAAATTCTCCCATTTTAAAAGAAATAGCTTGATAGCGTTCAATGTCCTTAGCTTTACCATTAGCAAGTTTCTTAACCTCAAACTCAATGCCTCCCAAATAAAAGATATAATCCTCTATAGGGGAATTCAAAATGGTGTCCATGGTGTAAGGGGATTCATAGAGGTTTTTAAGGTAAATATTCCATTTCTTCAAAGGAATCAAATGATTTTTTTATTCTTGCGAATACAAATTTTCCTCCAAAGATTTCTAGTATCAGACTTAGAGAGGTGTCGTAACTACTCTTGCTTTCTACTTGTAAAGTCTTTTCTTTCTTTTAATAATAGATTTGTACATATTTATCTTGTCAAGTTTTAAGGTTTCATTAGAATCATCCCTAATCATTTTTCTATCAATTTTACAATCATTATCATTCCAACGGTTGGTAGTTCTATTGTTCTTTTTTATATGACACCTTGGTAGAGAACTTACTAATGGTATTAGGGAGACTTGTGATAAAATTATGATATAGGTTTTCAATGTTATCCTTATCAATTAATAGGTGTAAATCCATATTTAAATGATTCAAGAAGAACTCCATATTACTCTTGTAAAAAACTAGGTGTCTTTAACTCTTGTAATTAGCATGCATGTGCTTGTTTTGCATGGCAAAGTTTAGAGTTAAGGTTAAAGATATGTGATCATAGATGATCTCATGATCATTTAAGAGGTCAAAAATTACAATTTGTTTGGAGACAAGGATATCATATATCACATAATCTATGACACTACTTCCAACCCCATGAATATGGGTCATCTAGTTGGAGTTTGACCACTTGATTATGCCATTGAAAATTATAAGGTCTTGAGAACTACATAGTTTGAATAACTCGATACCAAATAAATTCTTCGCTAGTTCTTGAAAGTTTGTTTTGAATCTACTAGCTAAATCAAGGTCCTCATCTAACCAAATAAGATTAGGGTTTGAATCATTACTTAGAAGAATAACTTGATTAGATGTGGTTCTAGCATTAAATTCTCCCAACAAGATGATATTACCTTCATTACCTAGACTATGAATATCTTGCTCTAAGGTGTTATAAGTGAAATTCTTACCTAGATTGATTGTTTTTCATATAAAAGGTAGAGTTGATAGGAGCGAAATAATAAATTGTGATATAAATCCTCTTAGCATTAATGTTAGGCATTTTGATCCAAATGTACTAATTGAGGGGATTTATCTTATGAAGTCGAGTGCGAGAAGAGACACTCATTTTTATAAAATAGACTATTCCTACAATTCCTCTGTGAGAGGATTTCTTGTTCCAAGCTGACCACACGATGAACCCATCGATTAGAGGGATATTGACTCATTATTCTCCCAATTTTTAAATTAGAAAAATAATATCAATTTCACTCGGGATCCAACTTAATATAGGACCTTTATGCCATTGAAATCCATGGCAGTTCCAAATGAGGACCCAGAGTGTTCAAAATTCCTATTTATTACTCTCTTTTTATTATTTATCCCTAATAATGCCTTCCTATTATATAGTTATTTCCCATCTTATTTTTGGCTTCCGTTTGCCCTTTAACCTCATTCTCTTAATTTAAGCAAATGATCTTACTCATATGAGGTCCTCATTTATTAAAAACAGTTATCACTACATTTTATCCTAACATGGATATGTTGATTATCTTTCCCAAACTTCTTTCTTCTATGAGATAAGTTGTTTTAATTTGTGACTTATTTTTTTTTATTCTTTTACTATTTATAATGTGTCCTTATAGTTTTTCTCTTTATACCAATGATGATAAGATTCAATATTCTTTTATTACACTCATGATCCAAGTCAATTAGCTTGTTCATTTCCTCTTTGATGGGTTTTATATCTAATTTATTATGTGTATTGATTAGGGCTAGATTGTTATTTAGTTTTTATTTTAACTCTTTAATCTCACCTCTCAAGGTGAAAATTTCTTCAATCGTTGATTATTTCTGCTTTTCCATTTCTTGTTTCTTACTTTTCTTTATTTTTGGCTTAGTCTTGAACCCTAATATTTTGTTTTTTATTAGTTTTAATTTGTTTTCAATCATTATAACTAATTATGTTTTATGTTATATTTCTATTTCTTCTCTAATATTTTCTATTGAATTGAAATCGTCATTAAGAATTTTTAGGTTTACTTTGTTGAACCTCCCCTTGATAGCTTAGGTTTTGAAATATGTGGTGAAGTACTCATAATTTAAAACAAAAACAAAAATAAAGAAGAGGAAGGAATAAAATAGATAAAAGAACTTATGCATTTGTTTATGAGAAATTATGAGCATCCACTATAGGGTAAAAAAGAAATCCACTATAGAGGATTGCGAGAATCCACCATAGAGTAAAATAAATCCACTTCATATTATTACGGGCATCCACTGCAAAGTAAAAAAATCCACTGCGGAGTATTATGAGCATCCAAATGATACATTTCAATCCAACGTAGAAAACTATAAATCCACCACATTATGCATGTCGGTTATGAGTAATTTTGAGCATCTACTGCAGAGTAAAAAAATCCACACTAGCAGTAATCCGAGGATCCACCATAGAGTAAAGAAATCCACACAAAGATTTACAATCCACTAAAAGTTCAAAAAAAAACCACCAAAGAATACTATAAGGCATCCCCATAGGAATACATTTTTATTTATGATAATTCTTCATTTTTATTTTTATTATACAAAATTAATTAAAATTATGTATTTTTTTAATTATAAATAATATAAAATAATGTTTGCAAATTATAAAAGTAATTATAAAACATTTAGTTCCTTAAAACTTTACTTATGAAGCTTGTATATTTTGGGAAATCTTCACTTTAAAGTATGTACATCACCATAAACACTTTTTTTTTAAACCATGGTGAATTAGTAATTTATTGGAGTAATCTAGGTGAGGACCAATCAAACCTAGAGGCTACCACTATAACATCAAGAGTATATACAATAACCAGTAAACTAGATATACCGGGAATTTATGACTTAACGACGATGTAGGAGCCTACTCCTTCAACCTTATCACAGTGCATCAAAGATATCTCCCATAGGATTTGAAACAGTGTAAGCGAATAACATCCCATTGTACCAACCACTCAGCCATCCCATTGTGAGAATACATTTTCATAAGCATTAATAATCCAATAATTACACAAAGTTGGTTCCTTGTCCAAAAAACACAAGGTCTTATATACTAGTTTGATGTCTAACTTAACTTTTATCTTAAAATTAAATTATAACTAGAGTTATTATTCATTTTTTGAATAATGTTTTTACATAGTCCATCAGCCTAGGTCGAACAGTAGATGTATCACACCATAAAGTGTTTTCTTACCAATATTGTTATTGTCTTAGGCTCAAATTTTGGTTAATCCACTTAACATACTTGTGGACGATTGCATAGACTCGGGAGTATAAGAACAAGTACAGAGGCAATCATTCTAACTCACCTTGGACCTCCTCAATAATAGACAACAAATTTACCAATTCTCTTAACTAGAAAAAAATTAAATAACAAAATAGATAATAACAAACTTATTTACATATTAACTAGATTTATGATAATTAAAATAAATATTCTTTTATATTACATGTAATAATAATTTATAAATTTGTTTAGTGTGATGAAGTATTCTATATTAATTTAAAAAATTAAGTAGGGTATGATGATTTTAGACTGCTTTTTTAATGGATGTTTGTTCTCATCTAAGTTATGTGAAGTTTATGTCATTATCTAATTTCCTATGATAAATTCTCCTTTAGATATTAAATCCAATACTCATGAAATATGGGTTTTGATTCAACTATGTATTAACTATCATTTTTAGGTATTACAAATTTGTAAAATTTATATAATCATACAATTATCTAATGGAAAATATGGGTACTTAAGTAAATCTTTTATCTTTTATATTTGGTTTATTCAAATTTTTAACTTTAATTTGTTTCATGGAAATTATCTGTTAGGGTTTCAAGAATGGCTAGCATTGAAGGGTTTGGAAATACAAGGGTTGTAGTAATCTGAAGCTCATATCTAGAGAGTCTCCCGATTCTGGTGAAACCTATCTCAATGGAATCATTTTGTTTGCAAGTTTTGAACTCGTATTTTTTTTCTCACTTGTGAAAAGGGTACAAGAGAAGATGCACATTCCTCGGGAATGGTTTTGACTCATTCATGAAGAATGACAACTTCAGGATCAAAATCTCCTCAGTGAATACAACATTACCAAGGATTCCATGATTTACATGGTAACAAGAATTTGAGGTGGATCCAAAGGGTGAGGTGCTTCCACCTCAACCCCACCAAGATTGTTTAAAGATGTTATAAAATGAAGGACTCTCTTGCCAAATCTTAAAGATCTATCTGGAACTACATTTGTGGTGGAGCAGTTAGCTAAAACCCCTTCTCTTGAGGTGAAAAATATTTGCAATAACTGGTTTCATAGCTACAAATTATGAACATAAAGTTCTTATATGTTGTTTCAATGATTTTTTTCCTTCTTCATCAGCTTTAAAGGAGTGGTTTAATCAGAATTGGTCCCAATATGTTGGGTTACATTTCTGCTCAAAAGGATTTTTTAATGTTATTTTTAATAAGCTAGAGTATCGCCAAAACGTTTTTGACCAGGGACCCTGGTTTTGGGGTCTATATTGTCTCTCTCTCCAACCTTTGTTTCTATATTTTAATCCTCAATCTATGTCAAATTCTGAAACTCCATTATGGGTGAGGTTTCCCAATGTACCCATCCATTAACACATCCAAATATCTTAGAAAATCTGGGAAATTTGTTGGCCTACTTCATCAATATTTATTTAAAAAATATTTTGAAATTAATTCACACATTTATTTGTCTTTGTGTTAAAGTGGACCTTAGTAAATGATTTCCAAATAAAATCCTCCTCAAATGGGGAAATAAGGTTTATTACCAACCAATGGACTATGAAAATACAACTTTTTCTATAAATCTTGCTAGAAGCCCGAACACCTACAAATGTTTTTCCCATATTCACAAGGCACCTCTTTTCACCCTGAAGCCAAGAAGAAAAATTGTGGATGGCAAGATGTAAAATGACCCAATGGTTCTAAGTCCATTGTGTCTCACGAGTTGGGTAATTCTCATAATTAGAAGACTCCTAATGCAATCACTACTCCTGCACACCCAACTCATACTCATGATATGTCATCTCCACCATTAAAGGAGGAAGTTGAACCGACAATTAGTACAACATAAAATTTAGCCATAATTTTGGTATCTACAAAAAGTGGGCAAAATCATGCCCACGAATCAGACCATTCAGATAGTGACATAGATCCAACAAATATGTTGGAACACTTAGAAATGGAAACATATCAAGGAAAGGAATTGGTTGTCTCTGACAATCCCTTAGGTTGGAGATACATTTGAAAGAATAAAGGCAAGAAATACAAGCCAATGTATAATCCCAAAGCCTAAGTCCACGAAAGAAAAATGTAATGTTGTGTAGCATGGTTAGGGGAAGATGATGTACTAATGTGATGTAATTAATTTTTTATGGATTAATGAAATTTGATAGACTTACATTTTTTTAAAACTCTAATGTAATATGTGCATCCACTTTCTATTAATTTTTTATTGAAATCTTATTTGAAAAAAAAAAAAAAAAAAAAAAATCTTATATATATTTAACATTGCTCAAAGCTCATAAGTAATATATAGTCTACTCAACACTCAAGTTAGTAACCTCCACCCTCAATAAAACTAAATAAAACACAACACCATTGAAAATTAAACCTCCATGATAGTGCAACATACTTGACTAGTCTTCATGTGATACATACCTATAATTGAGGTTTATAATTTAACTAATGACTCATATAATTGTTGAAAATAAAGTGCAGTGTAGACTAGCAATTATTTCCGAACAATGATAATTACTTGTGATGACTATATATCTTCTTTTAGCATTTAAAATTATTCATCAAGCAACTATACTTCATAAATTCAACTATACAAAATAAGAAAAGTAGAGATCACAATGCAAAGAAACAAGTTTTTAACCTTGTAAAAACCTACTTGGGGTAAAAACCCAAAAATTATTTCCTTAGAGAATCAATTCAACAAGACATATCAAAGTCATAGACAAACTGACTAGCATGATATGTAGATGATATTCCAACAAGTTCCAAATCAACCCTCCACAAAATTCCAATTCAAAATGTCTACAAACTGTCCACAAATGCTCTTGGACAAGGTCAACTAGAGGTCTGTAGTAGGGTTCAATTTTTGGCCTCTTTCTTTGCCACAAAAAGCTCGCACTTTACCTTAGAAAATTCAAATTCCACCTCAAAAAATTAACATAGAAACTCAGTCTGATCTTGGCCTTCTGTAGTCACTTTATGGAGGGAAGATAGAAGGCATGTTGTTATTCTTGTTGGCCTCTTTATCTTCTTGTCTTCCTTTGCTAGATAACAGAGATATAATAGTAATACTTGTGATCTAAAGTTCTTCTTGATGGAGGATGGATGAGCTAATTATAAGTTTCTTGAAGGACGAATGGGTATCTCCTTGGGCAAACCGACATGATCATAGGAGGGTCGACTTGGACAACTAGTTGAGCCATAAATCATCAACAATAAATTCAATTTTTCTTTGGATATATACATGAATAATACAATTTTCTTTTGGTCATATAGAACATGCTTTACATAAACAAGTACAACAATGATACAAATATTTTAATATGAATACTGACCATAGCTACAAACTTCAACACTAATGAGACATTAAATTTCTATTTATATAGTCATTGTCAAACTCTAAATTATGAGGTTAAAGCAACCCAATAAAATCAAAGGTAAGAATACATAAATAGGTCCTATAGTCATATGTCTATGCATGCAAATTTCATTACACAATGAATATAATGAGAACCAACTAATCATTAATACAATAGGTGTTCAATTAACCAATTATGTCATATATATGTGTGTTTGTTCTCATATACTCAAGTAAGCTTAAATGGCTAGTGTGACTTCTACACCCAAGCATGACAATACACATCCTTGTGTCATAGTTAAGTTTAATTTAGTTGTTTATAATATAGACCAAAACTTATAGTTTGGACACATCATTAATGTGATCATCTAGTGCTTGACTTAGACATGTCAAGCCATCCTTTATTTAAACTAGGTGCACCAAGCAACTTATCAACTCAAACACACTAAGCAGTCTATCCATCTCAACTTGAACCCACCAAACCATCTATTGATCAACTTATAGAGGAAGCCATTAACATACACACACCAATTTCATATCCACTATATAGCTTTCAATGTGATACACATGATCATTATATCCTTTAGCAAGGTAATTTATTCTAGAACCCTCAAACACGTGGAGAAATAGATCCAGTGATCCATATGCTAGTGTAATCACAATAATATATCTAAAGAGGTGTCTATGCTCTTGCAAGGACACATCCCAATGACATTCTTAAAAATTATTTCCATTATAACATAGATATTGTCTTGACAAAGGGCCTTATAACAAGAAATTTATCTCTTAAAACCTTATTTTTTGGTCAAAAACATAAAAATCAACTCTTGAATT
>APFE031002255.1:0-11591 GCA_000404065.3 Pinus taeda | reverse complement strand
GAATGGAGCCAAGAAAATCAATCATTCACAGTTTGTTGATGGTACCTTGTTAATTGGAGGAGCCTCCACCACAATAGCAATGCGGTTCAAGAAACTCCTTGACCAATTTATGGGGTATTCTGGAGGCTTGGTCAACCAGCTTAAAAGCTGTATATATGGATGGAACACTTCCAATCAGGTTATCCACAGTATCGCAAATATATTTGGTGTCACATGCAATCTGGAGTGGACCCATTTCTCTTACCTAGGCATGCCAGTGAGCCTAGGTCCATTGAAGGCTGGAACCTGCGATGGAATCATTGACAAGGTAAAGAGGAAGGTGCAGCAATGGGGATCACTGTGGCTCAACCCAGAAGGCCACCTTATTCTTCTCAAGTCAGGTATCACCTCTCTTCCCCTTTACCGTTTCTCTCTCTATCAAGCTCCTGCCATATTTCACCACAAAATGGAAGTTGTTGTACGCCACTTACTTTGGCAAGGAAGGAAGAACGACAAAAGCAAGTTTAATTTAGTCAGCTGGAAACATGTCATCCAAACTCAAGATAGAGGAGGTCTCGACATCAGGTCGCCTAAGTTCTTAAATCTGGCCTTTGGTGTGAAAATTGTATGGAGGTTTATAACATGACCCTCATCGTGGTGGAAAAGGGTGCTGGAGACCAAATATCTAAACTTTCCCAGGTAGCAACTCCTTGATTCCAACATTCCCAACAGAGACTCCTCTAAAATCTAGAGGTTATGCAAAAAATCCATCCCTCTCATGATTCAGAATACTTCTAAAGTTCCTGGGGGGGAGCTAGCATCAACATTGGAACTGATAAAATCTTGGGGCAACAGCCCATAAACATGCATAAAGAAGCCATACCCATCATTAAGTTCTTTAACAATAGGGGCATACATCATATGGATCAAATATCCAGCTGGGATCCCCATTCCCACACCTGGATAGGGTGGTCCTTCCCGGAAATACCCAGCGAACTAAAGCCTAGCCTAAGCTATCTACAAACTCTCCTTCACAGTAAAGCTCCCATCAAGAGAAATGAGAGGGATGGATTTCGTTGGGACTCAACTGGAACAAATTACACAGTCAAAGCAAGCCACCAATATCTATGCAACAGCACCTTTCCCATGAATTTATGGAACCACTAGAAAATAGTTTGGAGATCAGAGGCACTTCCAAAAATAAAAATTTTCATATGGCTTCTGCTGAAAGGCAAAATCTTAACAGCAGAGAACTTGAAAAATAGAGGCATCAACGGCCGATCCAAATGTCCCAACTGCTCCAACGCCAAAGAAACGATGCACCATCTCTTCGTAGAATGTCCTTTCACTGTTGATTGTTGGAAAAGAATGTCTATCACAGGTAACTTACCTTGGAACCCTCAGCATTCCATAGCTGAAGCAATCTACATTTGGAGAAAATGTTGCCCCTGGAAAGAAAAAAGAAGCAACCTGGTGAAGAGAGTATGGAACACTCTCCCTTATACCTTGCTATGGTGAATCTGGCTAGCAAGAAATCGGAAAATATTCCAAGACGGAGCTCAGCTACAAGGATAATCTGTAACAAGGCCAAAAATCTCGCCCTGGAAACTATTTCAATCAAAACTTCAGGAAAGATAGATGCAACAATGTATAGTGTGGAAGAGCAAGATTTTATAAGTTACATTCTGGAAAAAAATTACAATGCACAAAAAGGTAGCATGGTGAATGATCAACGCAGGGTGGAAACCAACTCCTGGAAAGTCAGATTAAAAGAAGAGGAGTTTTCCAACTGGATACAGAATTGCAACTGCTTCTATTTTTTTTCGATGGGGAATCTAAATCGAATCCAGGTACAACCGGAGCAGGGGGACTGATCATCAACGCCAACAGGGAACGCATCCTCCATTACGAATGGGGTCTAGGGAAGGTCTCAAATAACAGAGCTGAAGCGTTAGCCCTGTTTCAGAGACTAACTCAGTTAAGCAAACTGGGGATAAAATCGGCAAAGATCTTTGGGGATTCTTCTGTTGTCATCCACCTCATGGTTCACCAGAAGGATTCGCCCAATACTCTCCTTCAGCTAATCAACAGGCGCAATCAATTATTGCATCAGACAATGGATGATTTGCAATACTACCATATCCTTCGCAATCTCAACAAGCAAGCCGATGGATATGCCAACAGAGCGTGTGAAAGGTCAGTAAGTAGCTTGTGTTGTAATTCCGAGGAGATCCATCAGCCCTTGCCATGATCCGAAACAATTTATTCAGCACTAAATCGGATAGTACTGACAGAAACGATTAGAATCAGACCTCTCAGGCCTTCAGCAAGATTGCAATCTGGATAGGGATATGGCATAGATTCGGTCTTCCTAAAAATATCATCAATCTCAACAGCTCTTCCGGTATCTATCTTCTCAGTCCAGCTTCATGGGCTATCCAGGACAACTCTCTGACCTCCCCGTGCCTCTCTCGGGATTTCCTCACATGTCTTGTGACCGGCTCCCTCCTCTCCCACCTCCCCTTATATCTTCTCTCCCTCCTCCTTACTCCAGTGCTCTATCCCCAAATTGTTCCTCACTGTGACACACTCATCCCCGCCTCTGTCTCCAAGTGGAACCAGGTCCTCAGGAAGCTATCTATGTGTTGTGTTGCATTTCGACTCTCCTCTGTCGCCCCTGTATCCGGGAAGATCTCTGCCTCCCGAGTTGTGGACCGTATCATTGGGAAGCCACTCTCCATTCGCATTTGCCTCCTATTCTCCTTATCCTCAGCATCAACTATGGCTCGCAATGAGGATTGCTTGCACTATGCGGACTTGCAAGTTGAAATTGAAGAAATCAGAGCCCAACAGCGTGTTTTAGAGAACCAGTAGAGGATTTTGGAAACAAGAATCGCAGACCAGAACCGCATTATTAATGACAAATACCGAGAAGAAATTGACCTCTTCTTGCACAGGGTCTTTTCACTTCATGAACAGTTTAATCACTTGTCAAACAGGTGCAGTCATGTGGAAGAGTCCATAGCGATCCTGAAATACATGATGGAAAAACGAAACAATGCAGCCCCAAGTTCCTCAAGTGCCAAGCCAGTAGAAGGGGATGAAAAGCCGGAGGAATCTACAGCAAGGCACATTAGTCATATAGAAATAGATTAGAAATGATTTGCAAATGTCAAATTTTGCTGCTCCAATATGTAAGAATTTACAGTAGTTCAGAAGTCTTTAAAGGCAGAACAAGTAGGAGTAGGATCAAGGAGAGATATCTGTTTTGTAACTCCATTGATCCAGGCTGTCCTCAACACTTAATGTACCTTAGGAGCTCTGACTCCCCTCCTTTTTTCAGCTATTAATACAGCAACCGACTTTGTTAAAAAAAAAAAAACAAAGCAAAGAGTTGTTGGCAGAGAGGCTTTTCAACCGGTTACAATCAAAATTATAAATGCATAAGAGACCATTACCTTTTGTGTTAGAGCAGGTCTCAGTGCCTCGCATTTAATCCTATGCGATAATTATCCATAGAAATACTACCAGGCTCATTTTATTTTTCCTTAAATAAAGACAAACGCAGAGTGTGCCACCTACAGAAGAAATTTTCCATTGTTAGTACCTAAAGAGTTGTTCTTGATTCTTGCCCCTCCTCTTTGCTAGTAGTCGGGTACCTGTAACACCAGGATTACCTGTGAGGAAACAATTTGGGAACAAGTAAAGAAATGTTGCTGGGAGAATCAAGATGATGAACCAAAGAGAGCTCACTAAACTGGTGTAGGGGATAGATACCTATAGGTTGGAGGCTAAAACCATAGTCAAGATCCTCCTTTGTCGTGAAGCCTAATTGCAGAGCTTGAAACCCTAACAAGAATTGATTGAATGAGTGTTGGCCTCAGAACCAAGGGAAGGAGTTAGTTACCTCAACCACACCCTGGTTTCCTCTGTCGTCGAATCAAACACTAGACAGATGGACGGTGGGTATGGTTCCACGTGTCTGGGGTAGGTGGCACATTCAAGGACATGGTACCTAACACTTTAATGCTACATATGAACTATATTGGGTTCAACTTGTGGGTGAGTTAATAAATAAGCGTGCCATGAGATAAGCCTTCTGCGATAGGTTCATATTCGGCCCGTAGATAACCTCGCCTTGAGCAATTAACAAAACAAATTAATTTGTTAAGTTTGGCAATATAATTCATTAATGATATAACCCATGTGAAATTTGATCCTTAATATATTTCATAGGTGCAGTAAAAGATAATCTATGTTCTAAGTGTGAATGGTGGTTAATAAAGGATTTTTTTTTGGTTTTTTTTGTGTTATGCATGTTACATCAATAAATGAATTAATATGGGCCTATTTTTTTGGTGTTGTCTAATTAATAGATGAAATTACTTTTTTATTGGAATCTTGTAATACAATTTCGAGTACGATTGTGATTTCTTATTGTTTAAAATACATTTTTCTATGCATAAATGATTAGGCATCTTTTAAAACCTATATAACGCTAGGAACTTTATAAATTAAACAACTTTAAACTTTGTGATTTTTTAAAAAATCTCTACCTAAAATTAAAATATAAATATATATATAAACAAATTATTATAATCACTTGTTTTTCTAACCATTTTAATATATAAATTATTTTAAAATTAAATAAAACACTTAATGTAAATCAAATAAATTTAATATAAATTATCCAATAATTAAAATAAATATTGATTTAAAATTTTTAAAATAATCAAAAGTATAATTCTATTAATTATCCCATATTCAAATCGCCTCGTACCTTCATATCTTATGGATAATCAAAATGTAATTCTATTAATTACCCACACTCAAATTACCAACATTCTCTTTAATCTTATACCTCTAATTCACACAGGCATTGGAACAGAAGTATGCTCTTGCAGCAGCTCATGTTTGCTACATTCATTCTCTCCAAAACACACTGGTTTTTCCCTTGGGAAATTTTCTTGAAGAGAAAAACATAACGCTAGTAAAAGTTGAGGCACTCAGTGCTTCAAGTTATGAAGTTAGTACTCTCGTTGTTTTCGATTCTAGCAGGATGAAGACTTCGTTTGATGTTATTAGGGTTATCGAAGACTAGTCTATAAGGGCTTTATAATTAAGAAATGAAATATCCCGGGTGGGTTAAAAAAAAAAATATTTTAAACTTGATTTTTTAGAGTTTAGTGTATTCTTGTTTTGGAATTTCTGATTAAAATATGACCAAATTTTAATTTGTATGGTTTAAAACTAATTTTTTAATTATATATATAAATTTCTTCGCGTTTTCAAAATACCTTTAAACACTTCTAAGCACTACTCAAAAAAAAGATTATATCTTCCAGTGTCTTTACATTTTTATTTAGATTCTCTTCGATGCTAATATTATACATTAATAATTCTATTGAATTTATTATATTTATTCTATCTTATATGCAGTTTTCTGTGAGATTGTTGCTCAAGTGAAGCCATTGGTTTGAGAATTTTTCTGGGAAAATAATTATAAATTTATTATTTAAAATATATATTTTAAAAATATTAAATATATTTATTAATAATGATATTTTTTTAAAATTTAAATGGGGTAAATTTATTTTTATAAAAAATATTTAATTCCAAAAAATTTTATTTTATTTATAAAAAATATTGATTATATTTATAGAGTGTTTTTCAATTTAGAAGCTTGTAAATAGAGATATTGTAATTTGAATGTCTTGTTTAAGATTTCTAACCTTGAGGCCAATTACATAAAAATAAAAAAATAATAATTATAAATATCAATAAAGCAACTTCAACAAATTAAATTATATAAAAATATAAATATAAATAATAAATTATAAAATATATTTATAACGATTATTATAATTGGTTCCCAGTGGGGCAACTTAATTGGTGATCAAAGTAATGTGAAATTCTTGAAAGTTGAGAGATTAGGATTCAAATTCCCCAATTGTGACTTAGAGCCTCAAGGGTTAGCTCAATTGGTTGGGGTCTTGTTGTTAAAGCAACAAATCTACTTAATTGGTGATGGAAGTAATGTGAAATTCTTGAAAGTTGAGAGATTAATATTCAAATCCCCCAATTGTGACTTAAAGCCTCTACAAATCCCCCAATTGTAACTTAGAGCCTCAAGGGTTAGCTCAATTGGTTGGGGTCTTGTTGTTAAAGCAACAAATCTACTTAATCGATGATCAAAGTAATGTGAAATTCTTGAAAGTTGAGAGATTAAGATTCAAATCCCCAATTGTGACTTAGATCCTGAAGGGTTCCCCCAATTGTGACTTAGAGCCTCAAGGGTTAGCTCAATTGGTTGTGGTCTTAAAGAAGTCGGATTGAAACTAGTGAAATGAATCATATAGCGTCAATCATCACTTCATCACTTTAGGGGCTTGCACCCGGTAACCAAGACTTCTCAGGAGGTCGCCCATCCCAGATCGCCTCTGGCTCAAACGCGCTTAACTGTGGATTTTTCCCCACAATCAAGCACACTTAGCTTGCTACCCCATTTGCAAAACCTTAGCAAGTATTGTGCCTCATGAACCATTCAAGTAGAGTTCACTTCACTCTTTTGAATTTAAGTATTGAGGGGTTTTCAAAGTGGATTATATTAGATATCATTTTTTAGGATTCAACTATGTTAAGTTAGTCATTCATCTATGACCATTTCCATGAGAGGTAATCGTAATTGACTAATTTCTCATGATTTTTTAATACTCCACTTAACACTCATTGCATCGAGTGTTTAAATTCAATTAGAGAAGTAACAACATTATCTCAATCACCTATATTACATCCAATTAACAATTATACTTAATTGTTTCTAATATATTATTTAAACTCTAATATAATTGTATGGTTAAACTATTTATTTATATTAAAGAGATATTTATATTTTTTATTAGGAAAATACATTCTTTTCACATTTATGTTCAAAATAATTATTAAAATTAATTTAATTTTTTTTAATCTTCAAAGTATCACATGGGGTAGCTCAAGTGGCAGTGGCCATGGAAATGAAGTCTCACCGAACCGAAAGTCTTGGGTTCAAATATTGGGCTACCCTTCCCCTGTAGCAGAGTGTGTAATGGACATGAAAATCAGAAAACCCTACCAAAACTTACGAAATATATATAATCAAAATTTTAATATATGATCTTTATCCAAATCAAATAATTATTCAAAGATATCTTATAAAAATTATTAAAAATAAATAGTCATACATAGATAATAGCACCAATATTAAATATATAACCATTATAATCATTTAATAATCCTAACATCAACATCTAAGCTAATTAATGTTAAAAATATGAAAATTTATATAATATATAACAAGATGGTATTAAATTGTCCACTTACACTCAAAGAGATGACCATCATGACTCTTTTATGAGTAGTAAGATACCCACAACCAATTGATAAAAGATCTTCCAATGTATTCAAATAAATTTAATTTTTTTCAGTACGGAAAAAAAGTTGGATAGTATTATATATAAAACTTTTCTAATACAGAAATATAGGTAATAGAGTAAACCTATAAATGTTTCCCCAATAAAATAGAATATGCAAAACCACAGAATATGGGAACTATTTACATATACCATTAAATGACATATACTCATAATTGGCGATATATAAAATTAGAGATACCTGACCTTATAACAGATGATTGATAGACAGGTTCATGATATATACCAGGACATTTTGAGATTTCCTATATATCCGGCATTGAGAATTTCTGAATTTGATGCGTGACAGTGTCCATTGTGATGTTCAGATTCAATATCCCGCACTGAGAGAGCAGCCCTTTCTTTAATAGTTCATCTGCGATCATATTCTAAGATCGATTGACATGGGCAATGGAGAAATCCTTTGTAGTATTCCAGATATTAGAGATTCTATACATCCATCCAGCGAGATTGATATTATACAGCGAGATTGATATTATATGTGTGTAAATAGTATGAAGTCTTAGATAAATGGTTAAGTGGAGTGATAATAATGTTCGAAGTTAATTAATATTAAGAGTATGAAAATTTATATAATATATAACAAGATGGTATTCAGTTGTCCACTTACACTCAAAGAGATGTCCATCATGATATTCTATTAGTAGCAAGATACCCACAACCAATAGAAATCCTTCATTGATAAAGGATCTTCCAATGTATTCAAATCAATTTAACTATATATGGTCATGGAAATTTATGTCTTGGAATTTTCGGTGTTGTATAAAAAAGCGTTGGATGTAGGAATAACAAGTTATTCTAGAGGGATGCTCTCGGTCAAAAGAGAATCTCAAGTCACAAGGAGTCAGTCATTTGACAAATAAGTAACTATGCAATTCTTGGAAAAGGAAACGTATTTATTTGTGTGTCTTTTGAAAGAGCTCTTGGAAAAGAATACATAGGAACCCTCCATACAAGTGTTATTTCATTAAAAGATTTGGGATTTGTGTATAGAAGTTAGATTACTTGCAGTAATATCTTCAGAAAATATTTACATATATCCTTGCAAAATATATATGCATGATTCCTATGCGCTAGATTTTGGAATTAATAATATATATATATATATAAATATATATATATTTTTTGCATAAAGAATAGCTATTTTGTTAGTTTTATTTTTATATATATGTATATCATAAAGAATACTCATTTTGTTATTGAGATATATATAATTGCATGCAGGAAAAAGAATAATATGAATAATTGTTAGGTTAGAAGTTCTTGAAACAGTTTGCATTGGTGCTATGGAAGGTTGAATAAATGACAGTGTGTTGTTTCTGCATTTGTAAATAAAAGTTGACCCTAAAATGCATTTGCCATTTTATAATCATTTATTGTAAAATTTATTATATATTTTACATGTGTGGTATGGAAGGTTGAATAAATGGTAGTGATTTGGTTTCAACATTCATAAATAAATGTTGACTCTAGAATGCAATTGTCATTTTATAATCATTTACTTTTGAGGTATGAATAAAAGATATGCTTTATACAATTATTTAATGTGTATATAAGCTTTTATAATGGATGCAACTATTCAATGCATAAGAAATATGCATAGATAGACTTTTATATTAAATGCACATATTCGATGCATAGGAGATATGCATATTTAAGTTTCTACATTGAATGTAAATAATCAATGCATGAGGAAAAAGCATGTGAACATTACACATAAAGGTGAAGACGCCACATAATTTTTTGAAAAAGATCATGTGTTTGCATGTTCGAAGCGTGTTAAAAATACTTGGAAAAAATTTGCAATTCTTGTGTACCTGAGCCTATGTTAAATACATTTACTCTCTTAAAAATATATGTTGTACAATTCTTGGAAGGTCTTTATGGTTTTTTGTGGAAAATAATTAAACTATCTAAACCATTTTCCTTGAAAAGGGTTATATGTGAACCTTTCACAACCAAAGAATAATTATTTTCCTAGATTTCTGGAAAAATAAACGTGTATTTACATACACAAAGATTAGTTGACAGTGGTAAATCTCTTTATGCATAGAAGACTATAGCTATTGTGAAAAAGAATAAGAAACTTTATGCATAGAGACATTAGATATTGTATAAATCCCTTCAAAAAAAAAATATGTATTTGTTTACATGAAAAGAATAGTTAATGATGGTAGAATTCTTGAGAAAGAAATATGTGTTGCATGTAAGAAAATAATATTAGTTGATTGAGATAAATTTTCTTGAAAAGAAATGCATCTTACATGCATGGAAAAGAAAACTATTGAGATAGATTTCTTGGGAAGATTATGTATTTACATGCAAGATTGTGTTAGCTTCATTTTGAGAAAAATTAATAGCTATCCTAAAACATTTTTGTATTGTATGAAAAACCATAACTCATGTGCTAGTTTTCCTTTAAATGAATAAGGAAAGTTGAAGTGGTTTCTTTGGAAAAGAATGTGTACCTATGTGAGGGGAATAATAGTTAATGTGACATGCTTGATGATTATATGATTCTATTAATGCATGTGCAGGGTTGTTAAAGAAGGCATGTCATGATATTTTGTATGTACACAAATAGATGATGAAGCATCACTAATAAAGATTGATTATTGGTTGATTAATGTTTTATCTAATTATGATAACAAATTTGGTTGACGACAACAATGGCCTTGGAAGATGGTGACTTATGCAAAGAATAGGTTATGTTTAGCATTGTGGCAGATAAATAACTAATGTTTTATGAAGATTGGAGAGTGCAAGTTGCAGGATGGTCCATTGATGGAAACAACCAAGACATAAAGACATAAAGTTTGAGGATTTGTGGGTAAATGATAGCATGATGATTGTAATAACTTATAACTAGATATCTTGTATCTAATGATATTTCTTTGTAAGGTTTTATGGCAATGGTTAAGAAATGGACTCCCTTACAAGCCATTGAGTGAAGGGTGAACACCCTCACGAGCGTTTAATAATAAAATTAAAAGCTTGCTAGTTTTCACCCTACGAGGTTTCCAAGGTATATCGGTGTCCAATGATGTGATTTCCTATGGTGTCATTTGTATGATGTTGATTCCTTACATGTCATGACATTTGCATTATAAAGTTTGTGATTAACTAATCTAATAAAAGGAATCATGAAAATGATGCGAGTTTACATCAAAAGATTTATGTTAATATGCTACAACAGTGGTTGTTAATTGTTACACTGAAATTTGTCACCATGACTATCTGCAGTTTATATGGCCCCATCAATAGCCATATTGTCCTCTTTGTCAAGCCCCATACCTCTGCTCTTCATGTCAAAACTTCAAAAAGAGAGAAAGTCACTTAAAACATGTTTATCTCTGGGTACGCAGGTTCTCTCTACCTTTCCTGCGTGTACGCACTCCATATACATTAGACCTGCGTAGTAATACGCTCTGTATACTAAAGCTAGGGTGCGTACCCCTGTAAAGGTCAAAAGGCGCAAGTTTCATCTTTAAAAAGTTACTTGTGGTCACTTCTAGAACCTTCTAGAAGAGTTCTTGACGTGTATTGAGCGCCTCCAGATGGTTCATGGACCCCTATGATAGAGGAGCTTATCCCATCAAGAGAGGAGCTACCCCATCCAAAAGAGGGAGTATCCCATTGATGTTGGAACTGAATAACCTCTTTTAGAATACTATAAATACAGGCATTGGGCCAAAGGAGGGGAGGTTGAAAGCTGAACATTCTATAGGGTAAATGCTGCTGGAATTAGGACTTCCATTTGTTGACTTGTGAGGAGAGATCACTATCCTTCCTTGTTGCCATAGTGGGAGTGGGTGAGCTTGTCAAAGTAGAGGAAATCTCTTGCTGGACCCTGCGAGGAGCTTGCACAACACCAAGGCTCAGGTTGTAATGGTTCCTTTTTTGTTTCCTTAATACAAATAAGTCCATTCTTCTCAATGATTTGTTGTTAATGAATTATTTCATGTACTCCTTGGTCTATTGTGATGAATATGCTTTGTTTTATGATGAATATTCAGGTGTTATGTAATCGTTTGCTTTGTTAGTGTATGCAGGTCTGAAAGTGAAGGAGGAGCTCATCTGGATCAGCAAGGCTGGACTGCTACAACAAGCGTTGGACCTAAGGTAGATCGAAAACATTTGAAT
>APFE031002248.1:212317-228848 GCA_000404065.3 Pinus taeda | reverse complement strand
CACTTGCTGGAATCATGATTCTCATTAAACCAAAACCTATGGGTGTTAGTAAACAGATGCATTTCCAGAGTTAATGGATCCACAAGAGGCGGTGAAGCCATGTCATGAAACACGCAAGTAGTGCTAGATTATCCCTTGCCCAACAAATTACTACCCGAGAGTTATGTGCATGATATATTGTGTATGTTTTGCAGCTAAGACATTCCTTTAAAATCATTTGTAATGGTGGATGGACCTTATATCCGGATGGGGCTCCTACACCAAATTGTGTGAGGTCTAATTGGTAATTCACATTAAGGAGACCCCTTGTATGTTGGCAACATCCAACGTTGTCAACATATTATCAAAAGGATCCTTGTCCCTTAGAAACAATGGGATTTTAGGAGTTTCCTTGGACTTGTTGGATGTTACAAGAGATTTATTAAGGATTTTAGTAAGTTGGCTTCACCTTTGTTTGGATCGATAAATAAATATTTATATTTCTATTGGATAGATAAGTGTCAAGACGCATTCATAGAGCTAAAGGATAAATTGACCACTACAATATTGGAAAATGTAACTAGGTTCGATCTTCATTAAATGTATTTGAGTAATCCTGTAATGTACTTGTAAAAAAAAAAGAAAATAATAATAATAATTATTATTATGACTTATTAAAGCATGGGTTTCATGCTTGGGTCATCATGTTTTAGGTCAAAGTCCCCATTGAGGAATTTTGGGATTTATTCTGAGTCAATAAAGTCATTGTAATTTTAAAGAGACTCCTTTTGGGCTTTTGAATAATGTAAAAATTTTTAGTATTGAGTCAAATAATTTATGTATCCTCCAAATGAAGTTGGCCTAGAAGAGATCAAGTCAGCCTAAGGACATCAATTCAACCTCTCTTAAATCCTATAAATAGAAGTAAGTTGAGTTCATTTGGAGCATATCATCTCAAGCTAGTTCGATATCTCTAAGGAAGTTGTAGAAGTGTGAAGTGGGTCTAAGGAAGCCAAAAGAAGTGTGAGTTGGGTGGAGTCTAAGGAGGAGAAGAAAAAAAAATATGGTGCCTCACTCTCTCTGTTGTGCCCTAGTTTGGGAGATCAAAGTCTTCCAAGTTTTGCTGATGTTGGAAGCTGCCTGATGTGAGAAGCTGCTTGATGTCGGAAGCTGCTATATAGTCAAAGTTGCTGGAAAGGAGGTCGAAGGTCTAGGAGGCTGACTTGGTGTGGAGGGAAGGTTTGGTCTTTGTCTAGGGTGAAGAGTCTCAAAGAATAATATTGAAAGGAAGAGAATTTAAACAGGGTTTTCCCCTCGAGGGGGCTTTTTCCTTGGCATAGTGGCTACATCTCGTGTCCATTGTTTTATGTGCTATTTCTTTGGTAATTGCTTGACGAACTAAAAGAAAGAAGATATAAAGAATCGTAATAAAAAATCAATAACATCACAAGTAATTATCAAGTATAAGAAAATATTTCTGCCTTTCTAATTTTCTAACATGGTATCATAGATTTGGTGAAGAAAGAAAGAAAAAGGTAGTCTTAAGCACTTGATAAAGGAACTATTCAAAAGAATTATCTTAGGGAAATAGACTACTATATTCAAGGAATATGTCTAGCATAAGCAAGGAAGAGAAAAAACTTGAAGGAGCCTCAAATTATAGATCTTGGAAGAAGAGGATTGACCTCATCCTTGAAAATAACAAAGTACTTTACTTGGTCAGAGGAAAAGTAAAGAAGCCTATAGATGACTCTAGTGATGTTGAAAAAGTAAAGTTCAAAGAATTGGAATTGGTGGCCATGACGCTAATGGTAGAAGAAATAAAGGAAAACCTTGCCCCATTTATAGCCAAAATCAATCATGCTAAGGAAATGTATGAAGCCTTGTCAAAGCTATTCACTATTAAGAACATTGGTCAAGTGGCACACTTGCATAATGAACTAAGGACCACAAAGATGACTAAAGAAGATATAGTGGCCTCCTTCTTTGTGAAGATATCAAGAATCAAAGATGATATTTTGGCCATTGATGAAATTGTTCCAAACAAATATTTTTGGATCACTGCTCTATTAGGATTTCGACCTACTTGGGGTGCATTTGTTGCACGACTCAACAATCGGAAGGAAGCTCCCACTTTCGAAGAATTATGGACCACTTGCAGTCAAGAATAATTAAGGATCTCATTAGTTTCCAAACCTGAAGAATTTGACATAAGGGAATTACACTACTAAGTCATTTTCTTGTAGCCTTAGATATCTTATTTTATATTTTTGATGTTTTATAATTTATAGGTTTTTAACATGTTTTTGAAAAAATAATTTTTTGTTGTTGTAAGTTTATAGGTATCCCTCAAACTTTGGAGGGAATCCCCAAAAACTCCTAAATATAAGTATCTCATTTCCTTTCAATTTTTGGTTTCATGTACTCATTTAGTTGTGATTATATTAAATACTAATCATCATTCTCCCTCTATTATCTTGATTAGGCAAACATCTTCTATATTGTCAAAAAGTATGAAAGGGGATCTCTCAAGACAACGTTTGTCAAGGAACAAAGGTATGCTTTAAAACATTGATTTATTTATAGTAAATGTCTATTCATTTGATAATATATTACTAACATTGTTGTGTCTAGCTATAATGAATCATATTGATTCTTATTCTAGGTGATTCATCAATTGATAAATCTACCCCACTCCTATTCTTAATTGATTTTATAGAACCCTAGATAGGTTCTTTGGAAAACCCTAACCTAAGGGTATGCTAATGTGAATGTATAAAACCCTAAACTACTTAGGGATATTAAGAGATTCCATTTGAAGTTTTATTGGTGATGTCATGTTTAAGATTTTGGTATGATCAGGAAAACCTAACCTGTTAGGGTTGAATGATAAAACTCTAAAATGCTGAAACTTTGAAGTATTGGTAATTTTAGGTTTGCTATGTTCCTATATTGAAACTCTATCTCATTAGGGTTTGGTAGAATGTGTAATAAAGACCCTTATAATGTATTAGAAATGATTTCCTTGGTATGTGTGCGTTTTTATGATCAAACCCTAGTCTAATTGAGTTTGTTGTATGTCTAACTCTTGTTGATATTTGTGAAGTTGGGTTTGAATAACACATGATATGAAATTCCTATGCATGATGATGAATGCCTAGATGTATGAGCTGACGCGTTTGTCAGTATTCATGAATCCTAAGGTTTGGAAATAAGCTCTAGTCAAAGTTTGTCTTTCTAGGATGATAATATTTGTGAAATTCTAGGGTTTTGAAGTTAGACCTTAGTAGAAGTGAAAATATCTGATGAATTATGCTGATATGATAATTTGAGATTTGTCTAAGATTGTTGAAATTTGAGTTTTAGTTGGGATTAATGTTTCATTGAAAATCTAAGGTTTGCAACTAAATTTAGTGGAAGTTGGCCATGTTAATGACTAAGCTGTGATTGGTTTTGATTGATTCTTTTGTATGAAATTTAGGATTTGTATGAATCCCTAGTGGAAATTCTAACATATGAATTCTAAAAGTTGTTAGATTCCTTGTAGATCTATATTTTTTTGAATTGTTTCTAGGGTTTTCTATATGTTGTAGTAGGGTATGTCACACCTTTGAAAGAAACATTGAAACCCTAGATGGAATGAAAGTTGTTATGAAGTAATCTAGGGTTTATGACAACATCCCTAACAAGATGTTTAAGAGTATGCGTCTCTTGTTTAAGTTTGGGTATTTGATATATGCAAGGTTGAAATGCTTCTGCAATTCTGATATGACTAACTTCTTGCTTCTACAATTTTGGTTGTACTTGCTATCTAAGTTATGTAGGTACACAATCTTCAATATGGTGAAGATGTTCATTGATGTGATAAGCATGATGGGGATGATGATAACTCTGATGAAATGGTTGGAATCCATGAAAGATTATCCAATGATGAAAATAAAAGAGATCTCCCTTAGATTAATAGGGAGTCTAGATAAATAGATGCTCCCTGGTTGAGAGAGAGGACATAACTTGGTTTTGATTGAAGAATGAATTTCTGAGGATATGTTTTTGCATGGGAAGTAGGAAAGGAAAGTGTATGATTGAGGAATATTCTATCAAAGATTTAGTTGATAGTCCTACTATGGAAAGTACATAAGCAACATCAAGTTGTCTAGAAGACCTTGGAGGTTTGTATTTGATTATGAACATATGAAAGTATATTATTGATTGGGGTTGTGTTTGTATAGGTGAATGTATCGAAGGTTTTTGATAGCATGATGGTTACCAATCAGTTTGATTGGGAGAGGTTGGTTATCCTTGACCTGCTGGTCCAAGGAGTGTTGAGGCTTTGTGAGTGAAGCATTTCTTAGGAGGACATCTGGCTAATACTTTGTGTTGATTTCTAGGTCCTGAAGTTGGAAACAATGATGTTGATTATAGACCTCTATATTTGGATACACACCTGGATTTTTGGGTTGGTGGTTAGAAAGTAAGCTTGATGGTACCTAGAGAGGTTGAAAGCTTGTTATGAAACTGACTCACAAAAAGATAGAAATGATAGATCAACGACTTAAAAATTAGCCTCTTCGAGGGGGAAACCACCTTTACATTACACAAATGAACAATTCTTGGATGATACAAATGACAAGACTACCTTTCTGTATATAGGAGTCTAAGGGGTCATAATATAAGAAGAATGGACATAACAATAATAATGTAAGGGCACAACAATCACAATAGTGGGCTTCGATGGGGCACAATAATAACAATGTGGGGACTACATGGGCACAACAATATAATAAGGGGGTTGCAGTAATAAAAATAAGAGGTTACACTAGTAGTATAGGGACCTAACATGCCCCTCTCCTTAAAAAAGTGTTGTCCTCAATGCTTGAGTAGTTATGGATGCTTCTATATAAAATTCTCCTCCTCCCATGTGGAATCTTCAGTGATTAAGTTCTTCCACTTGATGAGATACTCTGAAATTGATCGACTTCGTAGCTATCATGTTCTTGTTTCCATGACTGCTTTAGGTTCCATTGTGATTTTTCCTTCCTCGTCAAGTTCCGACAATATTTTTTGAACTGGGAGCTTCTCACCTATAACCTTCTTTAAGCATGAAACATGGAAAACTAGGTGCACCCGGGAAGATGTAGGAAGCTCCAATTTGTATGCCATAGTAAAAATATTTTGTAACACCTTGTACGGACCACAATACTTTGGTGATAATTTATCATCCTTCTTAGCTTGCTTGAGGGACATTTGTTTGTATGGTTGTAGTTGTAGAAATATCCAGTAACCTACATCAAAACTTCTTTCGCTGCAATGTTGATCTGCATGTTGTTTCATTCTATTCTACACCAAAGTGAGGTCATCCTTTAAGAGTTTGAGAAGTTGTTGTTGATGCTCGATGTGATCCTCCACTACTTGAACCTTATAATTTTATTTTAAATATGATGTGATGGATGGTGAATGATATCCATAAAGTGCCATAAATGGGGTCATTTTGCTGCAGTATGGAAGGAATTGTTATACCACCATTCAACTAGAGGAATCCACTTGACCCATTATCTCTGTTTATCAGATACAAAGCAACGAAGATATCCTTCCAAACATTTGTTCACTATCACAATTTTCCCATCAGATTTAGGATGATAGGATGAGCTATGAGCTAACTGAGTACCAAAATATTCCACCTCTTGTAGTCCAAAGAAACATTTGGAGCTTTTTACATATAATTTTTTCTCCACCAATAGTTTGATCACCATGTCAACATGTTGAACATGATCCTTCCAAGACTTGATGTAGATTAGTATACTATCAAAAAAGACTAACAAAAATGTTCTAATTAAGGGTTTGAAAATGCATCAAACCTTGAAATGTAGAAGGTGCATTCGTAAGGCCAAAAGGCATGACCAAAAATTCATAATGACACTCATGAGTTCTAATGTTGTTTTTGGAATGTATTCAATCTTCATTCTGATTTGATTATATCTTGAACGAAGATCCAACTTCGTGAAGTAAATTTCTCCATGTAATTTATCCAATAATTCGTCAATGACAAGAATAAAAATTTTATCTTTTATACTAAGCTTGTTGAGCTCCCTATAATCTGGACACATGTGCCATGATCCATCCTTCTTGTGGACCAATACCACTGGAGTAGAGAAAGAACTTTGACTAGGTTGAATTATACCAACCTCTAGCCATTTTGCAACCATACGTTCAATTTCACTCTTTTGGGCATGTGGATATTTGTAAGGCTTGATGTTTGGGGGAACACTTCCTGGAATCAAATGAATAGCATGATCATGATCACGAATAGGTGAGAGGACTTTGGGAGTCTTAAGTACCTTGGATTGATTGTCCATAACTTTTTGGATAAAAGGAGAAATACATGATTTCGATGTTGGTACCTCTAGTGAACATAATTGGGAAATTTCTCCCTATTGTTCTTTCTTTAGAAGATTTGTCATCCTATTAGAGCTAATTATCTTTCCTAATTTCCTTGTGATACCCCTTAATTCAACCTCCTTTCCTTTCCAATTTTTTCAAGAAAAGTTCTTGAAAATTAAAAGCTATCGTACCCAAAGATTGTAGCCATTGAATTCCTAATACAACATCTGCACCACCCATTGGAATGGAAAGCATTGGAATATTTAAGACATATTCTCCCATGTATAGCTTCATATTATGGCACTTTCTAGAGAAATTTATGGTTCCTCTATTTGCAACCATTACTTGACACTCTAGTGCTGGATATAGGAAACAATTCAATTCCTTGGCTATCTTACAATGAATAAAATTATGGGTACTATCTGAATCAATCAACACTGTTACCTTTTTCTTCTTGATATGACCTTCTATCTTGAGAGTTTGAGGAGTCGTAATTTCTGTCAATGCATTACAAGATATGGGCAGATTCATTTCTTCTTTCTCTGGGATTGGTTCCTGGTGTATATCCTCTTCTTTTGATGTTTCTTGTTCCTTTTCTTGCTCCTCTTCCTCATATATGTAAATTAATTTCTTCTTAGCACACTTATGACCTTTAGTGTATTTTCTTTCACAACTGTAACAAAGCCCTTTTGCTCTTTTTTCTTCCAATTGTTGTGGTCTCAACCTTATATGTGGTGAAAGGTTAGGAGAAACAACACTTCCATCTTTATAGTTATGAGTGGTAGGCTTTCTTGTTGCCATAATTTTTCTTTAAATTTTTCTTTCCAACCTGTATGCCTTATCCAATGAATTAGGTTCCCAAAGGCAAACCTCATGTTGAAATTTATCCTTTGAAGTCCCTATGAAGATATCAATCCTTTGCTTCTCTGAAATATCATCTAACCTTATATTCAATTTTTGGAAGTCCTCAATGTGCTCTATCATTGAACCCTTTTGTTTGAGATTTATCAACTGGCTAAAGAAGGTGTTCCTCTGTGTAAATTGACCAGGTGACAAGTGGTTTACAAGAACAAAGTCCTTTATACCATAAAAATTGATTCGGTTCTAAATATAAAGATGTAATACGTACCTTTTGTAACCGTTGCACATCATGTAAATCAAAATATTTCTCCATTTATAGTATCCATGTTATGGGATCCTTGCCAAACTTCCTCATATCGACCTTTGGAATATGGTGGGTCTTTTCGTCATTAGGAGGCCTTTCTTGTAGCAGCTTTGTCCCACCTTCCTTCAAACCTTCCATGTATTTCTTCAAATATTCCATTCCTTTCTTCAAATATTCTTCCCTACCATCAATATTAGCTTCCATGCCACATATAAAAATATTTATCTTATCTTTGATCGCATTCTTCAAATCCTCCATCCAGGTTTTCTTACTAGGTGTTCCTATTTTCTTGATTCGAGTCATTCTTTTTCTTGCTTTTAGTAGCTCGAACTTGAATCTTTTGTATATCTGAAATTTCGGATCTCCAAGGTCTAAGATTATGACTTGCAATATCCCTCTGTGTCCTCTTTCCAATGCCACTAGTCTGATCGAAATTGGATTCTCCAAGAAAGAGTTATGCCCACTCTCCCAAGATGACATGCTTATATACTTTTTTAGTAGAGCGAATTTTTCTAATTGCCACGTGTTACTGTTTCAACCTTAGGGACCAAAAATAATACACAAAAAATTATAGTTTGTCCTCTTTCTGTACCTTCTTATGAAATTCCAATCCGATGCTCAGAGAGAAAGTTATGACAATTTTCCCCAAGTTAACTGTTTGGGATGTAATTTGAGATCATGCAGAAACCCTAAATTTCTTGGATTGTATCTTTGAAAATATAGAAAAAAAAGATCTTCAATTTAGACCTGAGCTTCACCATGATTTCAGATCAAATGGGTTTTAATTTTAGAGTCTGAACCTTCGTGGAAAAACAATTATAACGAAAGTGGCATGGTGACCTGTTTGAGATGGAATTCTGGAGCTTGCCAAAACCCTGACTTCCTTAGATCATATCTCCGAAAATATAGAGAGAAAATATTTGAAATTCAGACCCAAGGTTTAGAATGATTTCAACTCAAATGGGTTTTATTTTTAGCTTTTGAAACTTCATAGAAAAAAGTTATATAAAAAATTCCACGCATGGCCTATTTGGCACAACGAAACTCTAGAATCCAAAGCTTTGATACCAAATGTTATGAAACCAGCTCACAAAACGATAGAAAAGATAGATCAACGACTTAAAAATCAGTCTCTTCGAGGGGGAAACATCCTTTACATTACACAAATTAACAATTCTTGGATGATACAAATGACAAGACCTCCTTTCTATATATAGGAGTATAAGGGGTCATAATATAATCAGAGCCGACATAACAATAATAATGTAAGGGCACAAAAATAACAATAGTGAGCTTCTATGGGGCGCAGTAATAACAACGTGGGGACAACATGTGCACAAAAATATAATAAGGGTGTTGCACTAATAACAATAAGGGGTTACACTAGTAGTATAGGGACCTAACAAATCTTGAGTCCATCTTAGTCCCAGCCAAATAGATTCTCTGGTCAGGAATCTAGTCCGTGGCATTGTGATGCCTAAATTGTTGAGAGACCAATGGATAGATTTCCTTGGTCAGGAATCTAGTCCATGGCATTGTGGTGCCTAAATTTCTTCATGGTTCATATAGTTGAGATCTTCCTTGTACTTATGTATGATGAATACCTCCGTAGTTAAGAGGGAGTGTTGGAAAATGTAACTAGGTTTGGACTTCATTAAATGTATTTGAGTCATCTTGTAATGTATTTGTCAAAAGAATAAATAAAATAATAATAATAATTATTATTATTATGACTTATTAAATCATGAATTTCATGCTTGGGTCATCACGTTTTAGGTCAAAGTCCCCATTGAGGACTTCTAGGATTGATTCTGAGTCAATAGAGTCATTGTAGTTTTAAAGAGACCCTTCTTGGGATTTTGAATCATGTAAAAAGGTTTAGTGTTGAGTTAAATGTAATTTATGTGTCCTCCACATCAAGTCGACCTAGAAGAGATCAAGTCGGACTAAGGACATAAATTCGACCTCTCTTGAAGCCTATAAATAGAAGCAAGTTGAATTCATTTGGAGCATATCATCTCAAGCTAGTTCAATATCTCTTAGGAATCTGGAGAAGTGCGAAGTGGGTCTAAGGAAGAAAAAATTAGTGTGATTTGGGTGGAGTCAAAGCGGAAGAATAATATTTTTTTTTTTGATTCCTCTCTCTCTCTCTATTTCATGCACTAGTTTGGGAGATCGAATTCTTCCAAGTTTTGCTAATGCCAGAAATTGCCTGATGCCAAAAGGTGTCTGATGTCGGAAGTTGCTACATAGTCGAAGTTGTTGGAAAGGAGGTCGAAGATCTGGGAGGTTGACTTGGTGTGGAGGCAAGGTTTGGTGTTTTTCTAGGATGAAGAGTCTCAAATAATAGTGTTGAAAGGAAGAGAATTTTGACTGGGTTTTCCCCTCGAGGGGGGTTTTTCCTTGACATAGTGCCTACATTTGGTGTCCGTTGTTTTATGCGATATTGCTTTGGTAATTATTGATGAAATAAAAGAAAGAAGATATAAATAACCGTAATAACAAATCAAGAACATCACAAGTAATTATCAAGTATAAGAAAATCTTTTTACCTTTATGATTTTCTAACATACTCCAATTCTTAGGGGTACTAATTGGGCCTTTCCTTTCCACATCCATACAGATACATTTGACAAGGCTATAGGAGTAGCCTTGGGACAAGTGGAAGATAAGTTTCCCTATGCCATATATTTTATCAGTAAGAATCTATCCAAAGTTGAACTCAACTACACTATTACTAAAAAAGAGCTCCTAGCTATTGTGCACTTCTTGAACAAGTTTAGGCATTATATCATAGAATACCAAATTTTTGTACGTACTGATCATGCAACCATTAATTATTTAATGAAAAAACCTAATTTCAATGCTGGAATCATTAGATAACTATTATTGTTGCAAAAAATTGATTTGACAATTATTGACAAGTTAGGAAAGGAAAATGTGGTTGCATATTTTTTGTCTAGACTAACTTCGTTTGCATAAAATTAGGAAATGATAGATTATCAAATTTTGGATGAGAACCCTTTTTCTATTTCACTAGTGTCTCCTTGGTTTGATTATATAGCAAATTACTTGGTTGTAGGGAGATTCCCTCCTAATCTCTCCTCCAAGGAGAAGAGCAAAATTGTTAGAAAAAGTTCCCCTTTCACTTGGATTGGGGCAATCTTTTTCAGAGTGGAACCAAATAAGATTTTGAGGAGGTGTGTAAGGGAATATGAGGTGTTGGAAATCCTCTCAACATGCCATGATGGCCCTTTTGGAGGCCATTTTGTTGCTAAGAGGACAACCTTCAAAATTCTCCAAGCAAGGTACTATTGGCCTATCTTACACTAAGATGTTAGTAGGTATTTGCTATATGTGATGAATTCCAATGGATGGGAAAGCCTGGACCAAAGGATGAAATGCCACTACAACCTCAAGTGACACTTGATCCATTTGAGAAGTGGGGCATGGATTTAATTGGGCCAATTGATACCCCATATGGACAAAAGAGATACATCATTGTGTGCACTGATTATTTGACAAAGTAGGCTGAAGTAAGGGAAACAAAAGTAGAAACAAAGAAAAATGTGGCAAAGTTTCTAAGGGAAAACATATTTTATAAGTTTTGATTCACGAGGGAGCTAGTAACTGAT
This sequence comes from Pinus taeda, assembly GCA_000404065.3. Classification (NCBI taxonomy): domain Eukaryota; kingdom Viridiplantae; phylum Streptophyta; class Pinopsida; order Pinales; family Pinaceae; genus Pinus; species Pinus taeda. Next base: position 217,691 of record APFE031002248.1, on the reverse strand, counting down.
CAAGAGGTTCAATTCACTTCAAATCTCATTGATGGAATCATGGAGCAACATCACATAAAGCACAAAAAATCCACCCCTTATAATACTCAAGCAAATGGGTAGGTATAAGTGAAAAATAGAGATTTAGAGAGAATCTTAACTAAAGTTGTCAACGAAAAAAAGGGATTAGGCATCCAGAATTGTGGAAGCCACTTGGGCCTACAACACCACGTGGAAAACCACCATTGGGTTCACTGCCTTTGAGTTGGTTTATGGAAAAAATGCACTTTTTTCCATTGAATTGAGTACAAAAACCTAAGAATGAAAACACAATTAGAACTAGACATCACCAAAGCTCATCCAGAGAGGTTCCGACAACTCAATGCTATTGATGAATTCAAATTGCAGGCTCTCATGCACATTGAGGTGGTCCAACTGCAAAGGAAGATTTGGCATGACAAAAACATCAAAGAAATGAGCTTCTAGGAGGGTGATTGGCTCTATTGTATGATTCCTGATTCAATGATTTCAAGGGGAAGTTGATGACAAGATGGTTAGGTCCTTCTCTGGGGGAAAAGTAAGTCATGAGAATAGCTCTATCCAAATCAAAACAATTGATGAAAAATGAATTCCACTTTTAGTTAATGGATGTATATTGAAGCTCTACAAGAAACCTATGTCAAAGGAGGAGTTTACCAATTCAATAAGTGAGGAGTTGAATGTGATTGAGGGCCTCAAATATCTCAGTCCATCCAACCTCTGATCAGTGAAAAAAAATTAAAAAAAATTCCTGGGTGAAAACCTCCATGATATATTCCAAGAGTTTAAAAAAATTAATGAAAAATAAAAATAAAAGATCACCAAGTGAAAACCTCCTTGGAGGAACCTGGGGCAATCCTATAGGATTGAAAACCTTCTCTGAGGCAACATACAAGTCTAAAAAAAAACAAAAAAAAAAAGGAGAAAGAAGAAAGAAAAGAATAAAGAGAAAAAAGAAAAGCAATTGAGCCCTTACATCATTTTTCTACCATGTTTTTGTTACAGGCTTCTAGTCACATTCAAAGGAGGACAATAGACACAGATGAATTCAAAACCACATCTTCACATTCTCCAAGCTAACTCTCTTCATGTCCTCCATCATTTCTTTGATTTCCCTAGGTTCCTCCATCACCAGATGACCTTCCTCACTCAATTCTACCTCAATCCTAAAGTGCTACAAGATTGTCTTGTATTACTAAAAGATCAATCAACATGCTACAAGATTGTTATTTGTACAAAAGGAGGGTACAAATATTGTCTTTTTCACCTAGGAACAAGGGGAGGGGGTCCACCATAGCCTCATCATCCATTTTCTGCACCACTTAGCCTCACCTGCACCCAAATTTTTTACTTCTGTCCATTAAAAACACTCATTTTCACCCTTTTCACATCTCTTCACCCACAAAAAAGGCCTCAGAGCCTTGGCCACATGATACTTATGAATTATCAATATTTTTGGAGGTAGCACCTGAAGGAAATTATGATCCTACGAGGGTCTTTGTGACTATCACAAGAAGACACACAATCCTGTAGCAGTATTCACAAATCCTAGAGAGCCACAGTTGGAGCATTGGATTGAAAAATACAACCAAAATGAAGGAATTGGAGGATCATTAATTTGAACTTGAGAAGCTATAGGACCCTTTACAAGTTGCTACAGGATCATTATTCACCTATAAACAAAAACCTTTAATCCACCTCCTAAAGAACTTGTATTGTCAAGCTTCAATCAATCAGGGATATTTAAAAAAAAAAAAATATTCAAAACAAGAAAATGCATGGATCAACGAAAATGAGAGGATGACACTATAAGAGACAAGAAAAGAAACCTTACCTCAGTTCAAAAATAACATGCAAACATCTAGTGATCAACACACTAGCAAGGAATACCAGATAGGTACATGTATGAAAGACTCCTAACTTCTTCCTTTACGCACATAATAGTATAAAAATGTTTCAAATGAATGAGGGACAAGGTTTTGAAGGTTGAAGGTAGCTCAACAGTCTAAGAAAAAACTGGGGTTATCTTTCTCTCTCATGCCACGTGGAGAAAATGAAAAAAGAAAAAAATATGATTATAACAAGGAGTGGGCCAATGGGTCTATGGAGGAGTTGCGAAGGTGGTAGGTGGGGTCCAACAAATAAAAAATTTTGAGGCCACCACCAAACCACAAAGGAAATAAAAAGTGGGCCCAAGCCCCATTTGCACCAAAGTTTTATTCCAAAAAAGGTAAGGAAGCTCACTGCCATCGTTGGGAGGCAAGCTAGCTACACCAAGAGTATCACAGGTTTCCATAGATAAGCTACAGGACCAAGGAATAACTGCTACAGGATTTAGATTGAGTGCTACATGATACTGAGAAGGTGCTACAGGATCTTGATTGTGTGCTACAAGATTAACCTCAACTACTACAATATTGTCCCGAGAGGTGAAAAGTAGCTCAACCTTGCACAAAGTTTCCCACAAAACCTTAGAGCCATGAAGGATCCTCAAAGGGAGGGATAAGTACCCAATTTTCCTCACCTCATATGAAAAAGGAGCCTGTGGAATTGTTCAGATTTTGTCCATAAAATCTACCTGTAGAAAACTCTTGAAAGTGAAAATAAATTCAAGATCCGAATTTTTCTTGAAAGATAAGCATGATAGTAGGAGAATGAGCTTGTTTTGTGTTGGGAATGCAACTTTTATTCCTATAATCAACAAAAAAAGATCTATTCTTCTCATATCTACTTTGAAACCCTAAGTTGCTATGAAAACTAATAATTGACAACAAAATTCCCTTGTAAACACTTTGAAAAACTACAATAAGGACCATGGAGGATGGGTTGAATAGAAAAGAGCCCAGAAACTCATCTAGGATACACCAAAACCCTCCTATCAGAGACATATTTGAAAACCACCAATGGATGGAGTTCTTTGAGAAATTCAAGGGGTTTGATGATGAAGTTACTCATGAGTTTGCAATACGCTTCCAACCTTAAGGGGAAGATAGTGCCACCACCATTGTGAAGGGGGATTGTTATCCATTTAAATTTAGAAATCATTAGTAGGGTGACCACATTCCCCCTAGGAGTAATATGGAGTAAGGAGGAGAGGACGAAGGTTATCATAGCTAGAAAAAACTTCTTCCTCCCTTAAGAGAAATTGATTGAAGATAAAATTGGGGTTAGAAGAGAGAGCCTACCCTACCCATGGGATGAATTAGCCTATCACATCTTGAAATACATATCTTGTGAAGGGAGAGTCAATGTTGTTTATGCCTATCAATTCAGGTTACTTTATGAGTTAATATTCCAGATGGAATTGCCTATCCCAAGGAGACTAATTGCCTATCCCAAGGAGACTAAGTGTTCCCCATTTCCTTCTTCAGTCCATAGTGGAAACATTAGTACATTTCTCATCATGGGATCATAAGAATCATTATGATGGATGCTTTGGAGCACATCAAATATCTTGTGGCATGGAAATTTTTTGTGGATATGGATAAGGAATATTTTCTAGAAACAAAAGGAAAAATCTTATTGAAACTTGGAGAGACAGTCAAATATGGCTCTGCAGAAGAAGAATAGGGTGGTAAGGAAAAATAATAGGTTGAAACAAAAGAAAAAGTAGAGGAAGAATAGGAAAAGGAAGATGTAAAACCAAATAAATAAATAGAAACCCTTGGGGAACCTTCCATACCTTAGAAGAGAAGAAGACAAGAATATAAAGCAAGTCTTTTAGAAGGGAACACTGAGCAGGAAGTGTGTGTCACCTTGGTAGCCTTGAGTAAACTAGTCAAGTCCAAGGGGAGGAAACGAAAGCAAGGTCCTTCATATTTCAAAAAGAGTAGAAGAAGAAGACTCAAGCAAGGGAAGCCTCAACCTCCCTCAACAAACCCCATCACCATTGAGGGGTCAACTAGTCACCAGGAGGGATAGTTGGAGAAGGATAAGAAAGAAATTAAAGAAGTCACCTCCATCAAAGCCAAAGGAAAAAAATCCCAACCCTCAAAAAGGAAGCCAAACACCAAGGGAGCCAAGATGAGACATATGCAAGAGGAATCTGCCATACCACAGGAATGCAAAAAAGAGCTATAGGAAAATAGAGCACTGCTACATGAAAGTGTTGAAAAACTACAGGAAGAAGCTACGGGGCCACAAGAGTTGCAAGAAACTGATCCAAAACTAGACCTGGGGTCTTATTACAAATTTTATGAGCAAGGTAAAATAATACCCCACAATTTTTCAATTCCAATCCTCCTTGAGTTGGACATGTAGAAATTTTGAATAATTTAACACATATTCAACAAAGATTATTCTGATCATGTACTATTGCGGAAAACATACACAATACATAAGCTCCTCTACGTTGATCATCAATATAGCAGCATCAATAACAATAAAACATCAAGAGCATTCACACATTAACACAATATGTATCCCGGGGAAAGCATCTCGCTAAAAACGCCAACTATCTGTATATTAATGATTGAGTCATGTAACATTACACAGCTTATCACAAGCAATCCAATACCAGCTCCACCTGTTACACACAATACAGCTCAGATATGAATCAATCACTGGCTCAAATCTCTTCCGCTGCTTGCCTGCCTCCGCTGCTCAATACCTGCACAAGAAATGATGATAATTCAAGGCAGCCACGTCTTTCCTTGGCTAAATCACGTATTTCAAAGCTACAATACGTGAAAACTCATTGGCATACTCAATCCCCTGATTTGTGCAAGATCTGGTGCACAACTATAGTCACAACTGATAGCAATCTGATTCTCTAACACCTGTCCCTCCTGAACTGAACATGCACTGACATGCAACTGAGTTAACTGATGTATTCATTAGTTGTATTATGAGTTAATAACTTGTGAATTAATTAATAACTAATTCACCCAACTCATCTCTAGTCTATTTGCCAGTTAGACTAAATACAACCAGTTTAAAAAAGCTAAACTGAACACAACTCCATCAACTGCACCTCCAGTCCACTAAACTCAACTCACTTGAGTTCTAACTGAAGTCATGCATGCAAAATATTCAACTAACCCATAAGAACCACGTATTTCCTTCATGCAATTGCATGTACCACATCCGTAGCTCGAACTGAAGTGCTCCAAGAGAATAAGATTAAGTTTATAGTCCAAATATTATTGTGAGATAATAATATTTGACTTTTCTATTTTTGACCGCCAGTCTAAAAATAGACTTGATCACTCACACTGTGATCACTCACACTTTCATCAAAAATAGAAGTCCATCTATTTTTCCAACTTGATCAATCATCCATAAACAGCAACCTGCAATCCATAGACATGATCCATATGTCTAAAAATGGACTTGCGCCAAAAATAGCCTGCGGGCC
>APFE031002248.1:193033-209635 GCA_000404065.3 Pinus taeda | reverse complement strand
AATCTCCTTCGCTGCTTGCCTGCCTCCGCTGCTCAATACCTGCTCAAGAACTGATGATAATTCCAAGGAAACCACGTATTTACTTGGCTAAATCACGTGAGCACAAGCTACAATGTGGGAAAGTACGTGGGCAAACTCATTGGCATACTCAATCCCTTGATTGTGCAAGATCTGATGCACAACTATAGTCACAACTGATAGCAATCTGATTCTCTAACACCTGTCCCTGCTGAACTGAACATGCACTGACATGCAACTGAGTTAACTGATGTATTCATTAGTTGTATTATGAGTTAATAACTTGTGAATTATTAATAACTAATTCACCCAACTCATCTCTAGTCTATTTTCCAGTTAGACTAAATACAACTAGTTTAACAAAGCTAAACTGAACACAACTCCATCAACTGCACCTCCAGTCCACTAAACTCAACTCACTTGAGTTCTAACTGAAGTCCTGCATGCAAATATTGGTCATCCCATAGGTAACCACGTATTTCCTTCTGGGATCTGCATGTACCACATCCGTAGCTCATCCTGAAGTGCTCCAAGAGAATAAGACAAAGTTTATAGTTTAAATATTATTATGAGCTAATAATATTTGACTGTTCTATATTTAGACTGAGCAGTCACTCCGCTGTGATCTAAAAATAGAAGTCCATCTATTTTTCCCAACTTGATCAATCATCCATAAACAACAACCTGCAATCCATAGACATGATCCATATGTCTAAAAATAGACATAGTCTAAAAAATAGACTTGCGCCAAAAATAGCCTGCGGGCCCACTTAGTGAAGGCGACTCCTTTCCACTAAGCTCCATCATCTTGTTGCATTCTCAACAAGCATTTCTTGTTGCACACTTTTCAACAGGACAAAGAAAGAGGTAGAACCCACTATAGGATGCAAATTTCCAAGTCTAAAGGAGTCGAGGATGTAGGCTTGATAGAAGAAAAGATGAATAAAATGGGTGAAGAAATGGATGAATTAAGATTCAAAGAGGCAAACATGAGAGAATAGTTGCAAATAGAAAACAAGAGATTGAAGGAACAACTACAAGAAAAAGAAGGGAAACTTGCTACTATGGCAAGCTTGGCTACGGGGGCCATCCAATGGAGGAACCCCTCAAAATCCTATGCCACATTTCTCAAAGAGTAGTGGATTCAATTCCAATCAAGACTCTAGCATAATATGGATCGCTTCGTTTCCATGATTACAAACAATTCATTGAATTTTTTCATAGATATAGTGTGGAGGATATAGCTCAAATGACAAAATTATATATGCACAATCTCATATTGATTGACATGAACTTTTGGAATCCAAATTATAGGATGGGAGATGTCCAAATGATGGCATTGGACTCTTGGATGACTCATGAGTAAGCAAGGGCTGAAGAGAAAAAAAGGGTCATGTCTAGGGAAATTGATATGAAACCCTCTGGATAAGAGCAGAATTGAGAGCCCCTCACCTTGTCATAAACAACCATAAAATCATTTTTGAAGACCCCAAATTGGCACCACTTTACATAGAAAAAAAGAGCAAGCCATCCTACACTTTGAGGACACTTTTAGGTTGCTAGGAATTGAGAGATTACAGGATTGTCAAAGGAGATGGCACTCCTTATCACATAGCTTAAAAATAAGAAAGTATCACTCACTAGAGAGATTGAGGAATGCCTTGGAGAAGGCACCCTTATATAGGATAGTATTTAAAAGACTAAAGATCAAGTGTACTGGACTTAAGTTCAAACCTGCTTTGTTGTTAGGGATACAAGAGAGAAAAGGGAAAACATAAGAGGAACAAGAATGGGCAGAGATAGAGAAATATCCAGGGTTCCACCCTTAAGAGGGCACTTCATTAGAGATACCTTGGGATGTTAAGGCTGGCACTAGGGCTATGAATATAATGGAATTAAGTGGATGAGTTTCTCAGATGGTGAGAAACACCTTCAGTAGGGGGTGATGATGGGCCTCACTAATAAGTATATAATAAGGCCCATATGGCCATCCTTCAACATATATTTACCTCTCTCCTTGCATTTGATAGAACATTTTTGGATATAATATGTTTAATTAGGAATATTAAATGATGTTTATCATATCTTGTGGCCTAACATGATAAATGTGTAGGAAAAGGGTGCATTTATTATGCAGAGATACATTGGAGGTAGATGGAGGAGATGTAGGAGGCTTGTCCCCTCCATTTACTCACTCAGAACTCAACTTGCTCCCTGTATTTACTCACATATAGTTCGTGGATCAATTTAATAATTGATGCATTCAAGGACTGAGAGGATCACAGGGAGCTAAATCCACCTTTCTAGGGATTTTGGAGGGAAGCAACCCTCCTTCCAAGGAGGCTGTCCCCTCGACAAATTTTGTATAAAAAAGGAAGCCCAAGGGCTTAAAAGGATTCAAATTTTTAGAGAAGAATAGTGACTTCTAGGTCTAAGAGCATGTACTTGTCATTTTTAGTTTTCATATCATGTACTTGAGCATTGTTTTATATCAATGAAAATAATACTGTCATATTAAACATGAGTTTGTTTTAAAGGGCTGAGCTCCCTTGGGTTAGGGTGCAACCCAAAGGCTCTAGTCTCTCTCATTCGTAAATTTTATGATGCTTCCTTCTTTTCTGTACTTAGGTTAGCAATACTTCCTTTCTTGCAAGTTTTGTTTACATAAAAAGTTGCCTTCGCAAATTCATCAATTACTACTCTTGAAAAGTGTGGTTGTAGGCCTTGTATTGGAAATCATAAAAATATAGGTTTAATTTTTCATGAAGTAGAAAGATATGAAATAAAATTCAACTCATCCTTCCCTTTCTAGTTTAATTTTCTGCAATTAATGTAGTTAACATGCTTTAGATGTTTTGCAAGATTGAGTGATATTTTTAGTGTGCAGGTCATACCATTGGATTTCATGGAATAGAACTCTCATTCCCACTTGTCATCCTACTATTAGCACCCTCCTTCCTCCCCCAACAACTTCTTCAAAAACACTGTTCACAGAGAGTTCATTCCAGCTTTGCTGAAGGTCACCGTGTGCATTTCGCCTTGTGCAATATGGGCCCCTGAGGGGTACTTAGCTTGTAAAGGAACACATATAACCGTATTCCACCTTCCACTACCCTTCATCACCTTCACATAACATTTAAAGCCTCATAATGCCCTCATATTCGATCTTGTAGAAAAACAGGGAAATCTTATAGCATCCTATAGCAATCTTGTAACATCCTGTAACACTGTGTAAAAGCTCTCCAAACTTGACCATAATTGCCCTTAAAGATTGATTTTTTCCTCATAACCCTTCATAATGCCCTATGCCTTGAAACCATGTTTGAGGAAGACTAGAGACCACTTAGGACTTGTCTCTTCACCTCTACAATTCATTTATGCAATTAGGGCTAGTTCATGAATTGAATGGTACAATAATGGTTTACATGATCACTTTTTGAAGTACTTAATGAACTTTGTTTCTAGGATATTATTTCTTTTGAGTGCAATGGTTGGTAGTTAATTTCATGTTCTTTACTTTATGTGATATAGATTAGGTTTTCTTCTCTGCTTTATGTTTCTTAAACTAGGGTTTCCATTCCAAGAATTACCATTTTCTTGCAAATAGACTATACTTTCCTTTGATGCAACATTTACATTCCTACAAGTAGATTAACATTTCCATTTCTACAAGTAGAATAAAATTTACATTCCTGAAAGTGGATTAACATTTTCATTTCTGCAAGTACAATAACATTTGCATTCCTACAAGTAGATTATCATTTACTTTTATGCAACATTTCCATTTTTGCAAGTAGAATAACATTCCCATTACTGCAAGTAGATTAACATTTACTTTTATTCAATATTTCCATTTCCATAAGTAGATTAGAACTTCCTTTTTGTAGCATTCTTTCATTCTTGCAAAGTCTAGATATAGTCTATAGAATGGTCTCTATACACCTTGGTTTGGCTCACTTCCTCAAAGCAATTTGAGTAGAGCTTAGATTACTATGATTACAATATTGTTACCTCTTAAGTTTGTACATACCCTAGGTTGATAAATTAAAGCTAGTATCCCTAAGAGTTACAACATTCTTTTTGCAATACATGAGCTCATCAACTATATCGACTAATCATTAGTAAGTTACATAGTCATTATATGCCATACATTAGGGGAATTTTGAGGTCTAAAATGGGCCTCCTAAGAAAATTGTACAACCAAAATAAACTTTATAAGAACCAATAGGATTCAAGATGATGATGTCAGCCATGGGGGATGATTCACCATTTTTGGAGTTAAAATGTAAAAAGATAAAAAAATAATAAAATAACAAAACTATTTTTTCAACTTATCTCCCTACGTTTTTACTCAAATTTTGAGTGGGAGTACTCTTTGGATGAAAAATTTAATTCCTCATCCAAGGAGTACCCATGTTGCATACTTTTGATGGACCATGCTACACAAAAAATGAGAAATAAATGAAAAACATGATTGCAATCATGTTTTTCATGTATTTCTCATTTTTCGTGTAGTAGGTTCCATTGAAAGTATACAACATGCATACTCCTTAGATGAGGAATCAAATTCTGCATCCAACGAGTGTTGTCACTTGAAATTTGAGTAAACCCATAGGGAGATAAGTTGAAAATACAAGTTGCAAAAATGGTTTTTTCTTTTTTCCCTCTGAAATTTGATGATATAATCTAATCTTATTTTATTATTTTCACTATTATGTTATAATTTTCTTAGGAAGCCCATTTTAGACCTCAAAATTCCCCTAATGTTTCGCTATATTTCACATCAACCATACTCATTCATTATTATAATAATACAATACATCTTTTATTATAGGTTCAAAGTGTGTTTACAAGACTTATTTATCACAGATTAGTTGTTGTGTCAAGGAGCAACCTGATTGGCCAAAGTAACCAAGGCATCGAGAGTACCATTCACCAACTTGTTAGGGGAAAAAGGCCCCAACCTCTGATATCTTGGCCTCTTTCCTTTAATCTATAAAACACCATATTTCCTTGCTTTTCATTACTAATTTCGTAGAATAAATCGATGGTTTTGAGAACATGCTAGCTAAAGAGATGAGTAGAAGGATATGAGTGATCGCCCATATTCACTCCCATAGATGGGGCAGGCTGTAGTGCATTCTCAATCTTTTAACTAGTATTCGGCCAAAATTGATTGGATTGACTAAAATGCTATCAGAGTGTTTGCTTGCTTCCACTGGAAAGAAACGCCCTAATGTATTAATCAATTTCTTAGAATGAAAACCCATTTGACCATTTTTGTTTTCTTGCATTTGAGTGAAATATTGACATTTTGAATATGATTGCATAGATAAATTGGATTTGTGTGCTAAATATTAGTATATGCCTAGTCCAAAGTGTTCTAAAATCAGGTTAGTGTGATTTCAATTTCAATCTTGTGTGATTAAATTAAAAGTTTGTTTCATGCTTCCTTAACTCAGTTTCCAGTTTTGACTTAGAAGTGATATCCAATCTAACTCAAGACATTATATATTGTAGTGTGCTTTGAAGTTTATGAACACCAAATTGATATAAAAATCATGTCCTAGTTTAGATGTCTAAATTAGACTGACATCAAACACCACATTCTACATGGCTTCTTACTTGGTTGACGTGTTGGAAATTGTAACTAGGTTCAGTCTTCATTTTAATCCATTTGAGACATCATGAAATGTAATTGTCAAAAGAGTAACTAAAATAATTTTTATTATTGTAACAATGACTTATTAAAGCATGGGTTTCATGCTTGAGTCATCATTATATTAGTCAAAATCCCCATTTTGGACTCCTAGGATTAATATTGAGTTTATAAAGTCATTTTGTATTCAAGGAGACCCTTCTTAGGCTTTTGAATCATGTAAAAAGGTTTACTATTGATTCAAATATAATTTATGTATCCTCCACATCAAGTCAGCCTATAAGAGATCAAGTCGGCCTAAGGATACTAATTCGACCTCACTTTGAGCCTATAAATAGAAGTAAGTCGAAGTCTTTTGGGGCATCTCATCTCAAGCTTGTTCGATGTATCAAGAGAAGTTATCAAAGTGAGAAGTAGGTTGAAGTGGGTCTAATGAAGCTGAAGGAAGTGCAAGTTTGGGGAAGTCTAAGGAAAAGAAGAAAATCAAACTTTTGGTTCCTCGCTCTCTCTATTTCATGCCCTAGTTTGGGAGATCGAAGTCTTCCACGTTTCACTAATGCCAGAAATTGTTGCCTAGTCGAAGTTGTTGGAAAGGAGGTTGAAGATATGGGAGGCTGACTTGATGTGGAGGGAATGTTTGGTCTTTGTCTAGGGTGAAGAGTCTCAAAGAATACTATTGAAAGGGAGAATTTGCTTGACTGGGTTTTCTCCTCGAGGGGGATTTTTCCCTGGCGTAGTGCCTACATCTTGTGTCTCTTGTTTTTGTGATCTTCTTGCACATGTAATATGGTAATTGCTTGATGAAAGATAAGATAATAAACAAGTAAAAGAAGCCAACACATTCACAAGTAATTATAAATAAAGGAGAATCAAACCCTAATATAATTGCTTTGATTTTCCAACAAGGATTCTCCCTCTGTGATGAACTACATAAGAATGGGTATCAACGCTACTGGAAGCTGGATCAAGAAGTTCATTTTCTACTTATTCAAGAAGGTCAAAGGTCAAGGATTCTTGGATGCTCTTACAGGTTCTCTTAATGATGACAATGCATGGATCATTGATAGTGGAGCATCAAGACACATGGCAGGAGAAAGTAAACAACTTCATACACTATCAGAGGAGCCATCATCCCATGCAGTGGAATTGGGTGACAACAAAAGCTATGCTGTTAGAGGTCTGGGATCAACATCGCTGAAGCTGGATAATGGATCGAAGCTGCACCTCAACAACATTCTATATTTTCCAGGTTTGAGAAAGAATTTTATTTCTATTTCTTGTTTAGAATATAAAGGGGAAAGAGTTTCTTTTGTTGATGGAAAGTTTTTGGTTTGGGGAAAAGACTCTAGCATTGATAAATCTAGGGTTATTGGAGTTCGTGAAGGAAGGATTTATAGAATCATTATACCACCTCCTCAAGCTTTTGTTCATATGGAAATAAGTCCCATTAAGCTATGGCATAGGAGGTATGGTCATCTACAATATAAGGTCATACCTACTCTTAGTCAATTGGTTCATGGTATTCCCAATATGAAGTTAGATCATGAAGGTGTATGCAAGGGATGCTTTTTGGGAAAACATACAAGAAATCCATTTCATAATAGTGAAACTAAGTCTAAAGAAATATTATACCTCATTCATTCTGATGTGTGTGGGCCCATGTCTGACAAATCACTTGGTGGTCATCTCTACTATGTGACATACATTGATGATAATTATAGAAATACATGGCTCTACCTTATCAAAACAAAAGATGGCATATTTGATAAGTTCAAGGATTTTAGAGCCGAAGTGGAAACCCTAACTGAAAGAAAGATAAAAACTCTAAGGTCTGACAATGATGGGGAATACACTTCTAAGGAATTGATTGCATATTGTAAAGAAGCAGGGATTAAGAGAGAGCTCATTGTTCCTCATTATCTCAAACATAATGGATTGGCCAAAAGGAAGAATAGGTCAATTGAAGAAGGCATTCAAACTATGCTCCTTGATCAAGATCTACCAAAACTATTATGTAGAGAAGCAGGAATGACAACCATATACATTCAAAATAGAAGTCCTCATAAGAGTCTTGATAATACAAGACCTGAAGAAGTATTCACAGGAAAGAAGCCAAGTGTGGATCACCTCTAAATCTTTGGAAGTCCAACATACATCCATGTTTTGAAAGACAAGCGAAAGAAGTTGGATTCTACAAGTATCAAGGGAATATTTGTTGTATACAGTCTCTCGTCAAAATAATATAGAATCTACATCAAGGAAGGAAGATATATTGAAGTAAGAAGGGATGTCATATTTGAAGAAAATCAAGCATACAAGAAATCAAATTATATTCCTATTGATTTCGATGATGAAGAAGTTCCCATATTTGAAGAAGAAGAAGTTCATCATGAAAACTCTACTACAAATCTCGAAGAAGAAAGACCAAGTGAGTCTATTCAATCGGTGGTCATCCCAACCACAAGGAAAAGGCCAAATTGGTTAAAAGATACATTAGAAGATGTGGAAGGACATGAAGCTATGAAAGGAACCTTCAGGGAAAGAAAGAGACTGAATATATATTTTGGTTATGCTGCATATATGACAAAATTGATTGAAGCCGAACCATCTACATTTAGGGAAGCTACGCATCAAGAGGTTTGGAAGAAAACAATGTAGGAAGAATATCAATCCATCATGAAGAATGGGGTTTGGGAAATTGTTCCTAGACCTAGTGACAAATCAATTGTCACATCCAAATAGATCTATAAGATCAAACATGTTGTTGATTGAAGTATAGATAAGTACAAAGCAAGATTCATTGCAAGGGGTTTCTCTCAAAAGGAAGGAATTGATTATGAAGAAACCTTTGCACCCACAATAAGGTACACTACCATTTGATCGTTGGTTTCATTGGTTGGTAAAATGGGGTGGAATATCCATCAAATGGATCTGAAGACCACATTTATGAATGGGATAATTGATGAGGAAGTGTACATTGAACAACCTGAAGGATTTGAAGTTAATAGAAAGGATACTCATGTTTGCAGATTTAAGAAGCCCCTATATGGTTTGAAGCAAGAACCTTGGGCATGGTATGAAAGGATGTATGCATATCTACTTATAATCAAGTTCATGAAGAGTTTTTTTGATCCAAATCTCTGCATCAAGGTCGTGAATGAAGAGCCCGTCATTATTCTACTATACGTGGATGATCTATTCATCACAGGTGTGGAGTGAAGAATTCAAGAATGTAAGAAGATGATGGAAACATAATTTGAAATGAATGACCTAGGACTGATGCACTATTACCTGGGTTTAGAATTATGGCAGAGACCTGGGGAGATATATTTGGGGCAAGGAAAGTACATCATCAAGTTGTTACAGAAATTCGGGATGATGGATTCCAAGTCGATGACTACTCCTATGATCACCAATATCAAGAAGTTGAGGGACTTTGACTCTAGCCTTGTGGATCCTATCTCCTATCAAAACTTGGTGGGTTCCCTAATGTATCTAGTAAATACTACGCTAGATTTATGTTTTTTTAGTAAAGATTCTTAGTCAGTTTCATCTGGAGCCCTATCATGATCACCAGATAATTGCCAAATATATATTGAGATGTCTTCGTGGCACTATATATCACTGCCTAAAGTATGATAGTAAGGAAGTCAATCTAAGTGGCTTCACAGACTTTGATTGGGGTGACAATGAGACCGATGGAAGGAGCACTACCAGAGGATGTTTTAGTCTGGGAGCTTCTATGATATCATGGATGAGTAGAAAGAAAGATCCCATTGCTTTAAGTAGTGCTGAGGTAGAATATCTTGTTGCATGTGAAGTAGGAAAGGAGGATGTTTGGTTAAGGAAGCTTCTAATAGCGATAAGTCTCTAGGTCCTACTTTGATTAATTGTGACAATCAAATTTATATCAAGATGTCTAGAGATCTAGTGTTTCATGCTAGAATGAAACATATCAACAATAAGTTCCAGTTTATTAGGAACCTAGTGCAGGATGGGATCATGAAGTTGAAGTATGTCTTTATAGATGAACATGTAGCAGACATACTAACAAAGGCTCTTCCTAATAATAAGTTCAAGTATATGAGGAACCTGTTTGGTTTGTTAGACATTTCTGATTGTATTGATGATAAGGAAATGGAAGATATTTTTTGAGGCTTTGCTAGTGAAGCATTGCCTAGTAGGACATTTGGGAGAAACTTTGTGTTGATGTCTAGGTCCCAAAGTAGGGAAGGTATCATTGTTTGTAGAGATCTGACCATGGATATGCACCTAGCTTCCTAGTTTGGTGGTTAGGAAGTAAGCCCGATGGTACCTAGAGGGGCTGAAAGCTTGAGTCCACCTTATTCCCACTTGGATAGATTTCCTTGGTTAGGAATCTAGTCCGTGGCATTGTGGTGCCTAAATTGATGAGAGACCAATGGATATATTTTCCTGGTTAAGAATCTAGTCCATGGCATTGCAATGCCTAAAGTTCTTCATTGTTCATATAATTTGAGATATTCCACTAATGAATAACTCCCTAGTTAAGAGGGAGTGTTGGAAATTGTAACTAGGTTCGATCTTCATTTAATGTATTTGAGTCATCATGAAATGTACTTTTCAAAAGAATAAAGAAAATAATTTTTATTATTGTAACAATGACTTATTAAAGCATGGGTTTCATGCTTGGGTCATCATTATATTAGTCAAAGTCCCCATTGTGGACTCCTAGGATTTATATTGAGTTCATAGAGCCTTTGTATATTCAAAGAGACCCTTCTTAGGCTCTTGAATCATGTAAAAAGGTTTCCTATTGAGTCAAATATAATTTATGTATCCTCCACACCAAGTTGGCCTAAAAGAGGTCAAGTCGGCCTGAGGACACTAATTCGACCTCACTTGGAGCCTATAAATAGAAGAAAGTCAAAGTCATTTGGAGCATTTGATCTCAAGCTAGTTTGATATCTCAAGAGAAGCTGGAGAAGTGTGAAGTAGGTCGAAGTGGGTCTAAGGAAGATGAAGGAAGTGCGATTTTAGGGAAGTCTAAGGAGAAGAATAAAATCAAACTTTTGGTCTCTCTCTCTCTCTCTCTCTCTCTCTCTCTGTTATATGCCCTAGTTTGGGAGATTGAAGTCTTCCAAGTTTCACTGATGCCAGAAGTTGCTGCCTAGTTGAAGTTGCTGGAAAGGAGGTCAAAGATTTGGGAGGCTGAATTCGTGTGGAGGGAAGGTTTGTTATTTGGCTAGGGTGAAGAGTCTCAAATAACACTATTGAAAGGGAAAATTTTCTTGACTGTGTTTTCCTCTCAAGGGGGGTTGTTCCTTGTCATAGTGCCTACATCTTGTGTCTCTTGTTTTTGTGATCTTCATACATATATAATATGGTCATTTCTTGATGAAAGATAAGATAATAAAGAAGTAAAATAAGCCAACACACTCACAAGTAATTATCAAGAAAGGAGAATCAAACCCTAATATAATTTCTTTGATTTTCCAACATGATGCAGTTTATGTAAGAAATGTTTTTCCTATATTACCCTTGTTTGATATGTTTAGAACCTCCTGTACGTGTATGCTTCAGTATCCTATGGAAAAATAAGTACAAAATATCATACTCTATCATCTAGTTTTTTCTAATAAATATTGCATACTCTAATTTTTTGTTACGAATGTCCTAAAGTGTCCAAACATGCAAGGAAAATCCTGGGATACGTAGGGAGATGATACATTGAGGAAAGTATATCTCTATATTTATGGAGAACCATGACCACCTAGTCTCCTACCAACGTATGTTCCAAGAAAATTGGTTTTGGGTGAAATCTATTGTTAAACGATTCTATATGGTTTTAATACCACATTGGTGAAGGATAGGAAAAATATATTCAATTCTTATAACTTTCAAGTAGGTAATTATTATGTCAAAGACACTAGGCAATAAAAACAAGAAGGCGTAAGCTATCTAGGATACATATTCAATACTAGCTGATTTAGAAGACATGACCCCAAGGGATGAGGAATCCACTGATCCTTTTGTCCTTTCCCAATTGTCTTTAGTGATTGCTCTTTCACTCTTGCTTGGGCATTGCCTTCACCTTAGCTCTAATACCATGTTAATTTTAGGTATGTTCTATGCTTAGTTAAATTTATTTCAATTTTCACAGTTAGCTCAATATCTTTTCCAGATTAGCAATAACATTAGCATTAAAGTAAATTGCAGATAGAACATAAACATAAATCTTAGAAGACAAGCCAGGACAATAGGACATAAGATGTGGCACTAGCCAGGGACAAACCCCAATGTGGAGAAACCCTTAATCAATTCTTCTTATATGTTCTTCAATAGTTCAACAGAGAGAGAGAGAGATAGTACATTTACAACAGAAGTCAACACTTTGACTTATCTAGATAAGAGCATAGATCATCTCTAAGAAGATGATACATGAGATTAATTGAAGACATGTTGCTTCAACTGATTCTCCAAGGTGACTCCCTCACCTATCATTGTGCTACATTTCGTCATCATGCTGCACCTCACCATGCTGCACCCATCATCACTATGCTGCATCTCATCATGCTTCATTAATCATGATTGTACCCATCACTGTACTGCATTACATGCCATTGTGCACCATGTTGCCATACTGACCTATGTGCTGGCTGCATCTTGCTTGCTTGTTGTCCCTAACATGCTTGCTGCTGCATGCTAGTTTGACAGTTCTCGACAGTTCCAACTTCTTCCCTCTGTGTCAGCTTTCTTGGCTATTTGGGCAGTTTCAGCTATTCCCGACAGTTCCGGTTATTCCTAGTAGTTCTGACAGTTCTGGCAATTCTGGCTATTCCTTGTAGTTCTGGCAGTTCCTGATAGTTCTGGCAATTTTAGCTGTTCCCGGCAGTTCCAATAGTTTCGACAGTTTTGGCAGTTCCGATAGTTCCGGAAATTCTGACAGTTCCTGGCAATTCTGACAATTCCAACTTTTCCTAGCAGTTCTTGGCAGTTCTGACTTTTGTCGGAAGTTCTGGCAGTTCCAGTTTTTCCTGGTAGTTCCGACAGTTCCCGACAGTTCTGGGAATTCTGGCTATTCCCGAAAGTTTTGGTAGTTCCGACTTTTCTTGGTAGTTCCGACAGTTCCGACTTTTCCCAGCAGTTCTGGCTTTTCCTGACAGTTCCAACTTTTTCTGACAGTTCTGGTAGTTCCAGCAATTCTGGCTATTCTTGACAGTTCTAGCTTTTCCTGACAGTTCCTGCAGTTCTGGTTGTTCCGACTTTTCCCAGCAGTTCCAGCAATTCTTGGTAGTTCCGGCTTTTGTCCTCTGGATTAGGGCAATGTTATCCCTTAGGATCTCTCCTCCTACTAAAACCCAAAGACAAGTAGAGAGGAAGAGATCTTAAGTGTGTTGAAATGACTTGAAGGCCACCTCTATTTATACTAAAACGTTAAGCACAAGTGCAGTTTATTTGGTTGCTGGCTAACCTTGACAAATTGTCCCATAACACAAATAAATTCATATCTCCATGAATACTTATCGAAATCGGATGATCTTTATATCAATCCTACACCTCTCAATGAGAGGGATCCAAGAAAAATATAAGCTTCCATTAATAAGATGACCCACATGGAGTTTGGCCCTAGTTGCCAATTTTAACAATCCCTGTCAACTAGGGAGAACTCCATCCACTGATCCATATGTCCGACTATACTATCTCTGCCATCAGTACCATGCACTTCTCTTCTTTGCTCTGCTATGCTTTTCTATGCTCTGCTCTACTAAACCATGAAGAAGAAGAATTGATCAAGAATGTCTCATACCATTCTCTACTGACCTGAAGTCAGTTTCATTTGAAGAGAGTGTGTCACATCACTCTTACTGGCCTGAAATCAATTTTATTTATCCCAGATCAATATCACAAGAGAATGTCTCAAACCACTCATACTGATCCTAGATCAATGGAGGTCATCCTAGCATAGGGAGTACGATAGGTACATTGATGCGTCCATTGATAGTACTACTATGGTCCCTAACCCCATTTCCTTGCTCATTGATTTGATGAGAGGTACTTCCCATGAGTCCCAGACTGCGTGGGTAGGATGCCTCGATAGGAGAACTAATCATCCTGTCGACAGGAGAATGAATCATCCTGCCACAAAGTCGCCATGGGAGAACTAATCATCCTGGCCCACAGGAGAACTAATCATCCCATTTCACAGTTGCCATAGGATAACTAATCATCCGGACCCACAGGAGAACTAATCATCCTGTTTCACAGTTTCCACGGGAGAACTAAACATCCCGGCCCATAGGAGAACTAATCATCCTATTTCACAGTTTCCACGGGAGAACTAATCATCCCAACCCATAGGAGAACTAATCATCCTATTTCACAGTTGCCACAGGGTATCATAGGGGAAGGTTGAACCTGTCATCCTATACATAGTGCACCACCAAGGGAGGGTGAGTCGCCCTGTGATCGTATGTTGCTCCAGTAAGTACCCCAAGCCCCCTAGAGCTCCCAAAGCTCAATGCATGCTGCAGGACCCTTATAAGAAGGTCTCTCAATGAATCCAAGTCGTTCGGGAAAGTCACAAATTTGACCTTTCCCCAAGGCTTTCACAAAATGTCTGCGACCTATACATCAGTCTCAATGCGATGGAGCCTCCTCACTCATCGACTTACCATATCCTAGATAAGGCAGTATCTGATGTCTATCTGCTGGAGCAATCATAATATGGGATTCCTCAATAATCAAATCCCCCCTTTGGTTGTCACAGAGAATCACAGTGGTATTCATCATGTGTACAAACAACTCACTTAAGAGCTTCTGCAACCATGCAACTTCACACGAGATCATACTCGTAGCTATGTATTCGGTCTTGGCGGTGCTTATAGCAACCGACTTCTACTTCCTTCTCATCCATGATATCGAAGCAGAATCCAAAGAGAACTAGCATTGAAAAAGTGCTCTAGTGATCCTCCACACTGCTTGCCCAGTCAACATTCAAATAATCATGCAGTTTCATATTTCCGGAAGTGTATCTCAATCCATGAGAGATTATGCCTCAAAGATATCTCAGAAGATTCTTGGCACCAATCCAGTGAGGCTCGACCAAATATGAGCTCACCATGCTAACTTCAAAACATGTATCTGGACGAAAGTTCACCAAGAACACCAACGTGAATGAGTTTATGGAACTCAGAGGCATTTCCCAAATCTGGTATGGTATCATCACCATATAACTTTTGAAATTTAAGATCCTTGAGGTAGTCACGGGCTTGTAGTTTACCATTCCACATCCAGAATCCAACTCCCTCTTACTTTTGCAAGTGAGAGGGTCTACACCTGTTTGAAATAGGTCATCCTCAGAAGGTGCTGGTATAAGAGGTCTATCATCCACAACCTTCAAACAATGGTTTGGATCGACTTCACTCTTAGTGAATCTCAACTTCATCTGACAGCTATCAATCCTCTCATACTACGCCTGGGGAGTTTTTCTTCAAGCCATAAAGGGATTTCTTCCACTTGCATATGTGAGATCCCTGATCATCAATCTAAAACCCCTCAGGTTGTTCCAAACATGTAGACTTGCTACATGAGGGGAATGGTCCCCTTGTAAGATTTTCCTTCGGTACAACTTAAACATGTACTTTCATGCTTTTTTTGAATTCAAGCATCCCTGTCACCATTCGACTCACAGACCTCCGGTGCTATGTGTCAATGGACATTGTCCCCAGTGGACTTCCTCCAACTTGATACAACCCTAAACTCAAAAACATCTTTGAAACTTCTATTTTCAAACACGTACCTTTCCATCGATGAGTGCCACCCTATAACCTTTGACTTCCATTGCCAAAATGGACACCTGGTTCTTCTTGCGATCAGGTACATAAAAGAGATTTTGTAAATGAATCGAGTTACCCTCATTCAATTGAGGGTTAACATTCCCTACACCCTTTCTGGGATAGGTGGCATTGGCTCCAAGTATAATCCCACAATTGTTTCCATCTCTACCAAATTAGAGAGTGCACCCTACTATCCAATGAAGTGCCTTGAAGCACTACAATCAATAAGTTAGATTCCCAAAGAATTTGAAAGAGAGGGACAATACAAGATAACGCTTCTTTATCTTATCAGAAACAACATTTGATTATTCATACCTAGGGTTCCTTGTTTTCTTTGAAGATTTGGCTGTTTCCTTGATGACCTGCATTACCTGCCATTCCTTCGATCATTGAAGATGTCCCTGGAATGATTGTTATCTTCATCAAGAGATGTGCCTCTGCCATTCAGACACTCCTTCGCATAATGGAAAAACTTATTGCAACCAAGGCATCTGCCTTTCCTTCCACCCTTAGATCCGAACTTCCTAATGAAGTGATCTTTAGGTAGGCCATCAAAAACTTCTGCTGTGCTATTATGATAATATTCTCTGCTTCGACTTCACCCTTGGTGAATCTGAAGAGGGATGAGGAATCCATTGATTCTTTTGTCCTTTCCCAACTGTCTTCGGTGATTGCTATTTCACTCTTGCTTGGGCATTGTCTTCACCTCAACCCTGATACCATGTTAATTTTAGGTATGTTCTATGCTTAGAGCAATTTATTTCAATTTTCACAGTTAGCTCAATAACTTTTCCAGATTAGTAATCACATCAGCATTAAAGTAAATTTCATATAGAACATAAACATAAATTGTGAAGACAAGCCAAGACAAGAGGACATAAGATGTGGCACTAGCTAGGGACAAACCCTAATGTGGGGAAACCCTTGATCAATTCTTCTTATATGTTCTTCAATAGTTCAACAGAGAGATAGATAGTACATTTACAACAAAATTCAACACTTTGACTTATCTAGATAAGAGCATAGATCATCTCTAAGAAGATGATACATGAGATCAGTTTAAAGACATGCTGCTTCAACTGATTCTCCAAGGTGACTCCCTCACCT